>PNEQ01057067.1:0-32160 GCA_003012365.1 Medauroidea extradentata
CTCTAGCACTTCCAATAGCGAACTCCCTCAAATGTGCCGATTCTGTGCTTTTATACTAGCCCAGACAGTCGGTTATTCCCCGCATTACAGGGGTCTAAAAATAGATATTTCATCATGTTTCGGATGAGCTTCTAGTCACGTCGGCCGCCCTCGAAGGGTTAAGACGCAGTTGGGACAGGTATCTATGACGTAGTTTCGGTGGTTTTCCCACTATGAGCCACCCGGGCTTTGAGTCATCGGCCAGCCCTCAAGGTGTTACGAAACAGCCGCCGACCACTGGCCTCCAGGAACATGGCACGCAACAATACTATGAGGCAGTTTTTCCAATAGCAGGTGATCATTTACGTGACCAACATATATTTTTTTTTTACCTCGTGCAAACTAGAGGCATCTTTCAGAACCAAACACAACTTTTGCGAAAGTGATTTTTTTACCCCACGAAGCTGCATTCTCAGTGACTTGAAATGTGTTTTTAAATGTGACGTCACTAATCACCTTTGGCGTGTACGAATTTCGTTCCAGATGGACCATTACTTTTTCCACCATCAGTAAATGCTTAGTTTAGGGCTGTGTATAGCCAAATTTTCTTTAAAATTTCATAACTTTTAGACGGTCGCGAATCGGATGTACAAGTTTAGTTTATATATATGCATAAAAGAGAACACTGACTGACTGACTGACATATCAAACTGCAGCCCAAGCCACTGGACCAAGAATCATGAAATTTTTTGTGTGGTTTCTACTCAGGTCGTAGGCGAGCACTAAGAAAGAATTGTTTAAAATTCGTCTTCTAAGGGGATGAAAAGTGGTGAAGTGTATTTCCTAAGTAACGTCGATAGGATTCTTCGAAATACAACTTTTAAGGGGTGAAAAGACCTCAAATGTGTTTGTGTGTGTATATATATATATATATATATATATATATATATATATATATATATATATATATATAATCCCTTCGGAATAGAGTTGGTTTACACTTCAAAATGTTGCTTACGTAAATATCCAAAAAGTTGTTTAAGGATTTTTTTTGAAATTCAACCCCGGAGATCAAAAAGAGGGGAAATATGTTTTTAATGTTTTTTATATCACTACAGCACAATTGGCTACCGTCGTTAGTTTTACTTAAATTGGTTACGTATACAAATGACTAACACAAGACTCGAAGAAGTTTCGAAATTTGATAATTATGGGGGTGAAAATACGTGAAATGTGTTTTCGATTATTCCTCCATATCTATCGAACCAATCCAGATATTGAAGTGATCTTTGTTTAGATTGATGCTTTCGTAAGTATACCAAATACCATTAAAATAAATTTTCCTAATTCGGACTCAAAGAGGTTAAAAAAAGGGTAAATATGTTTTCGTCTAACAATATATATAATGAAGTGCCCCACTCATTCATTAGAAACGTGACATTTTCAGCGTAGCTTACCCTCATGGCGTAGGCAACCCCTACTAAGGAACAAATTTTCGAAAATTGAAAATTAAGCGGGTGAAAAGGGGCAAAGCGTGTTTTTGTGAAATTCCCGATAACTCTCTAACCTTATGATGAAACTTGTTGTTGATGTTTTTATTTCAAAACATTGTCTAAGGAAGTGCATATTTCATAATTTTACGATTTTTCGAGATTTGGAACATTAAGGACGCGGTAACTTCAGTTTTTCAACGTCTTTTTTATTTTTATATTTGTATCAGATATTTTTTTATTTTAGACATAAATTGTAATTAAATATTCCTCTTTAGAAATTTATGTATCTCTCATACGTTTTGCGTAATGAGTCGTAAACGTCAAAATTTGCACTTTACGGTTTTATGTACGCCACTAAAACCAACTGACATACCAAACCGAAACAATTCACAGTGTATAACAATGTTGTAGGCTGTGATTTGACATACATAAAAACAAAAAAAATATATATATTTTTATTTACTAAAAAATGCTGCATTTTAAAATGAAAATTTCAAAATTTCAAATATTTTTTTAAAAATACAAAAGTGTATATTTTTTTGTTTTAAAATTTGTTTTATGACTTAACTGTAACCGCTTTTTCTATTTACAGAAACTCGTTAAAGCTAAAATAAAATTTGTAAGTTGAGTTAGCTGAGATCTGTCAACAACAAACTCAGATCTGATCCAATGAAATTTTGAAACTTTGTTGAACTTATGAAAACATTAATCTAAGTGTAGAGAGTAAAATTATCGTTGATCCATCCCTTGTTGCAAGCCATTTCGGTAAAAGTTTCTTTGAAGTGTTTGTGAAATCTGAAAATAATTGCAAACCAGTTGCAAAAATGATGTATAACAATTGAATATATCTACACCTTTCGTAGACACAAGTTTGGTATAGTGGTCAATTGTTTAAATTTAAGTAAGTCTGTGTGTTATGATAAGATCCCTAGCTTTATAATAAAAGGTTGCTAAGATATTTTTGCTCCTATACTGTCTCATATATTTAATACGTCTGTCCACCGGAATTTTTCCGGATTGTTGGGAAACTGCTATTGTTATACCCATATTTAAGAAAGATGATAAATGTCACCCTTTTAGCTACATGCCAACAAAATTACTTAGCCCTTTTTAAAAGATTTTTTAAAGATAATTCACAAGCATTTTTTCTTTCCCTTTAAAAATTACATTTCTGGTAGACAACATGGTTTCATGACTGAAAGATAAACTACTACTACTTTAACTAACTTCGTTAATGAAATATACCGTGATGTTACCTGTATTTTGAAGAATGATGTTATCTACTTAAATTTTAGTAAAGATTTTGATACTCGTCAACATACTATAGTTCTAAAAAATTTCGGAATTTGGCTTAGATAAGGGTTGTGTAAATTGGTTCGCAAGTTACTTACAGTCAAGTAATTTTCTAGTCAAAATTGATAACACTTTATCTTCAAAATCTCCTTTATTGTGTAATATATTTGTTTGATGCTGATGATCTTAATGCATTAAAAGTGATCGAAAATGAAACAAAAAAAGAAGATGTAGATGATATTGTTAGCTGGTGTTCTAGAAATGAAATGGAGCTCAATCTTTCAAAAATACAAAGTATAACTTTTACTCGAAATACGTATTCTTTGATCTATAACTGCCGTATACAACAAACTGTAATAAAGCGCGCGACATCTATCCGCGATCTAAGAAAATTGTTAGATACAAAATGACTGTTTCATAACCTCACTGATATGTTAGTGAACAGTATCAAGAGCTTTAGGTATAATTTCTCACATTACTAAACAAGCTTCTAAGGGCGACTCTCTGCTATGTTTGTTCTATTCATTAGTTAGATCTAAACTAGAATACTGCTTTGTTGTTTTGAATTACATCATAGAAACAGATTCTAAGCGCCTTGAAAATAAACAGATTCAAGTTTATAAAATAATTTGCGAAAAATATTATGTTGACGAAACTTGTTTATATTGCAATAAAGTTCTAAATAAATATCGTATACAGTCTTCAAAATAAAGAAGAGTTGCTATTGATGCATTTTATTTTCTGAAATATTTATTTGCGGTCGTTGATTATATGGAGATCTTCAAGTCATTATTCCTGAAAATTACAAATTACAGAAGTAGAAGCTCTGATATTTTCTGTTCTCTGGTAAATCTGGAAGAGTAATGAACGGTGTACCAAACATGTCAACAAAATTTGTTTATCCTTTGATGTATTTATTAGAGAAAGCTTTTGTCTCGAATCTTGTGCTGTCTCAATATGTTAATATGTTCAAAGAATTTACTAACACTGCAAATTTATTACTGTAAACTTTCGCAGGGTTTATAATTCCTCATGGAATTAATACGTTTTATAGACTTTTTTGTGTTGTTTTTGTATTTAATGTAGTGCATACCTGCTGTGGTCTAATAAGATACTGTTTGGCTGGTGCTTTTATATTTTTGTAAATAGTAAAATAAATAAAATATTCATTCCAGTATACGCGTTAATCCAATTTAATAGGAATATTCTCTATTTATTTTATCGTATTGTAACCTAAAACTATGTTAAAATTCATGAACATCGGTACCACGTCTTCTTTATTTGCATCCGTGTAACTCGAGAAAAACGTAAACAAATAAAATAAATTATTCTCAATTAAAAGTTGTGACGTCGTATTGATGTCCCTGTCACGTCACTGTTCATGTTAATTACGTGTAACTTTAATTACACAAACCACATACGTAAGTACTAATCGTGAAATCGCGTTATATTAAGTGGTTTATGTGGCTGGAACTCATTGGACAGGGAAGGCAAACCCTATGCCCGCTGTCCAAACACTGATCTGCCACAGAATTTTAAATGGCCCGCCGAGTAATGAAAACATTTGCGGCATACTTTTTTTTAATTGTTTACCATGACAAAAGGTAAATTATAGTTTCGTTATTGCCAATGCTCATTTTCTATGTAATGTGGATACAGTTTTCCAACTTTAAGAGGATAATGAACAGTTAAGAATGTGCGATTATGTTTCCTTCAGCAAAGTGGGGCTCTGTCTGGCGGCATTTCGTATTTATTTTCACGTACAGATTAACAGTGTGGTGCGGGGTGGAGCATGTGCGCTGACGCAATGGTTGAAAGTCAAATTTATACATATATATGCATATATGCATGTATGTATGTATGTGTGTGTGTATTTCACAGATAGAGCTCAGTCAAATTTCGACAACATCCAGACACTAAAGACATACAAAGAAATCCAGATCCCCAATAAGAAAGAAGATGGAAGTAGACAAAAACAGTGAACAGTGGACAACTAAAAAGACAAAAGACAACACAGGTTAAAATCAACGGAATTATGCAACGTTTCGGGAATTATGAGGCTGATAAACAGCTGATCGGAACACAAAGTTGTAAGCATTGTAATACATGAAGATGTTGGGAATAAGTTTAGCATTTTTACGTAAATCAGCACACCGTTGGTACGCCAACATATATGGTCACGCGGAGAGGTGAACGTTACTTAAGTTGATCCCGAGAAGTCTGGTTACACCAGGAAACCTCGGTTACCTCCGCGTGGGTCACGGAAACACCGTGGCCGGAAGAATTTCCGGGATGTTGCATCCTTCCTCGCCGCTAACATGTAGATCTTGCTTGCTTAGACGTTGACAGTTCTTGTGTGTAGAACTCGCAGGTGTGTAGTGAGGTACCAGTCATATTATTAGACTAACGTATCATTTATGGAGTAGTGGTCATACCACTTTCCTCACGGCGATCCGGGTTCGATTCTCGGAGAGGTTAGCCGCGGATTTTTCGCACTTGAAAAACGCGGCTGACGTTGCCGTTGGCATGCTGGTTTTCTCGGGGCACTTCCTCTTTGTATTCTGTTGTTGCTACATTGTATGGTCTCATCCCATGTAATCTCTCAGGAAACAGTAGGCGTCTATTGGCTCCCAGGTTGAAAGTCTTCCTCTCACAGAGTGTATGATATCTTCCCTAGAGTTCTCTCTCTACTTGATATTTATTGCTAACATTAATTATATTGCTTATGATAATACCAGTTTTATATATTAAGTGTTCTCCTATCACATCAGTATTAGGTACAGCATGCCGGAGTCTGTGGCTCGTGTTTGTATTTACTGCTAAGGCTAGGTTTATTAAACATGTAACGACGTAAGAACTAAGGTCGGGAAAAGGGAACACATACTTCTGGTAATTCTTCTTGCGTTAATACTGAAACCCGAGATACACAAGGCAGCAAAATAGCATGTAACCGTTAACTCTCAACGTATTGTGTTTTTGTCTTGCGTTGACACACGGAACATGCATAAAAGGAACCAAGTGTGGGAATCAGCTTTGTTCATTTTTTTTTTTACTTTTATGTCTGTTCGTAAATATGGCAACACACCATCGAAAAAGAAACCTTCAGTTTTTTATAAAATTTCAAGTTGTTATGATGGCAACGTCGTCTTACATCATGCCGAAGTTCACGAGGAGACAGTATTTAGTTGCGCGCGTTGTGTTTAGCGTCTTTGAGTTCTTGCGATGCTGTGTAAATTTATAAACTGGGATATTAAAATGACGTTTACGAAACCAAATATATATGCCTGTAAGCTTCCGAAGTCTTAGATCATAACATTAGGCATGTTAGCGTAGAGCGGAAATTTTAAATTAACTAAGTGCAGAAACGGTGTTTCGTGTTAAATAGACAAAAAATGTCCTGCAAGAACTTGCGAACATATATAAATGTCGAAGTTTCTACGCTCTCGATGCTATTAGAAAAGTTATTGGGTCTTTTATAGTATGACACTGACACTTGGAATTAATTAATTTTATAAGAAGCTCAGCTGGGTCTCTTTTGGCAGTTTGCTTATAATAATTAGCGCTCTTATTTTTCTTTCAATAAACCTATAAAATTACTAAATTTGGTTATTGTTACACTGTTTGTTTCTTTAACAGTGTGTGATGTAGCCTACATATGAGTAATCTGCCAATGCAATAGAGAATATAGTTTCTTATACAGACTAACTAAATCACTTTTTAAATAAAATTTTTTTTAAATTTCTCCTACAGAAAAACAAATATAAATATTTTTGGATTTACTGATAAAAATTCAGTTGCTGCAACCATGTAACCAGAGTGGAAGCTTTGTTTCTTCTGAGTATGGGAAATATATTTGAATACCAAGGTCTCTAATAACACGTTCTAATTTTTTATTATAGAGCGCTGTATACCTCGAAGCTCTCGCGAGTTCAAGGAACTCCGTGAATTTCAGTCACCTTTCAAGGTATCGCTTTCGTCAAAAAGACAAAGAAATACATTTAATATATTGGTAAGAGTGAAATATTTATACATGAATTAAAATGTGGAAACATTTCCAGTGGATTTTTTTATCGAGAGAGAGAGAGAGTGTTTTAGAGTGAAAATGCTACATTACTTACGATTTCTAGGGTATTGTAAAAACAGCCTAAATTAACATTTAACAATTAAGGTTGCAGAGAGATGAACAAGTAGTAGTTGTACGTATGTAGTTTCAACAGTCACTTATCCACGTATATAATTGAACTTCCTAACATTCTTCCTGTCAGGGTTCTGAGGTATAGGTAACAACTTATTACGTTGTGCTTTTAAAAACGTATACTAACAATAAAATTATGAAGTAAATGATTTTCACGAACTTCATTACTATTTATGCATGTTATGTTTGTATGACAATTTTTATTACTTCGTAAAATAATAGCTCTTCCAAAGACTTTACTTTAACATCGCATAACCAACCCGGAATTTGTTTCGCATTAAAAAACAACAACGCACTGAATCCGCGTGGCAGTAAGACAAGTATCACTGGTCCGCGCGAATTCACTCAGGTCAATAAATGAAAAGGAAAATTATGACCTTCGTGGGATTCTACCGAGCGCTACTGTTGTTTCATATACAAGAATGTCTTGACCCTTGCCTTAAAAAATTCGACCACGTAACTAAAAATTTAGTTTAATAAATATTCGCCGTCGCCTTCAAAAGTGGAGTGATGTTATATCGCACGGCCGATAATAAGGTAAACTGACACTTGCCTGACTGCTTCCTAACTGGATCATATCGAGTGATGATTAAACTGTATTTTAACTCTGGACTCTGCACTATAAAAATGAAACAAATTTATCCCGAAGTACAATATTATGAGCCATACTGTGATAGTGTGTAATGAGTAACAACCAGAAGGAAGTTTGTATAGTTAGTAACCTTACCCCTATAGAAGTTATTAACGTTACCTACTGCAAAAAATCGCATTGGTATAGCTTATTTAAAATAAAATTAACAAAATTGGAGCCCTAGTTTTTTTCTTTAAAGTATTTTGTGTATTTTTTATTTTTTAAAGTATAAACATAGCCTGTCTAGAAAGCAACACATTATAGACTCAAACGTACTCACTAAATAATTTCTAAGGTCACAATAACAATTATTATAAACACTTATTCTTAACTGAATATTATTCAAAATTGAAGTACATAGTACAGAAACATGCAATAATTTTTTTTTTAAATCTTTGCAGATCTACACTCAAGAGATCTTAGCAAAGGCTTCACTGGTGTATTTCTTGTCTGGACTGTAACCTTCGTGCCACAGACACTGAGCGGCGTATCTGCTGACTGGCTCGTGCCTGCTTCCTTTGTAGTTGATCTGCTGGAAGACCTACAACCACTCTTTTGACATGAAGTTGAATATACTTACTAGTAAGTTGGCGTATTGTGTAGATTGTTCAACTGACAAGTGCACTTTTATGACACCTTGAGTGTGTGTTAACATTGCTAAGTCTAATTAAAGAATGTCCCGTTCGTGAAATTATGCACCAGTTAACTGCACGAACAAGTGAAGGCGAAACGATTTTGGCAGCCTTGTGTTGCAGCATGATAGGATACAGAGAACTATTTTAACACTTAACACTGACATATGTCCAGTCTATCTAATGCCGCTAGATAAACGTTTCTGTGTATAGTAACGCTTAATGAAATTACTACACACGGACGAAGAAACGATCTTTTAAACCTGAATGAAGAATACAAAATAAATAATGATCTGGTACTGGAGCACTTTAACAGAGCAAAAACGTTTATCTTACTAGTATACATGTCTGTCATATTTTGGCTCCATCCGAAATACTTACACGGCCACTGTTACTGGTCGATAATGGAATCTACCAGCCATTAAAAAACGGTTACTCACATTCCAACTGGCCACTGTCTGGTAACGCCACCAGTGCTGTCAACCAGCATTTTGTAAGAAAGCTAAAGAATTGCCTATTAACCTCCTGAAAGTCGACAAACCTCCCTACTTTGTGGTCGGCTTCACCAACGAAGTTTAAGCGATGTGATATCAATAATTCTGCATTTAATATAACGATTATACAACTTTTGCGTTTCACCATGCAGTTTATCTCAATTTTATGTGATATTTGAACGATTATTGCAATGGGTTCGTATTTTAAACATAACCGTTTTTGGACACATACCATTGCGAGCGAACGTTGCCGTATTTCATAAAAACCCACAATTAAAAAAAAAGGGGAAGAAAAGCCAGTAGGCTGTAGCCGACAGACCTTGAAACATATAGATAATTCCTGAAAGTAATGTATTCATAGTAGACGACACAAGGACAAAAAACCTGGCTTTTCTTCCATTATTTCTGTTTTTTGCTTTATTGTGGTTTTTTTTCTGCAGTACGGCAACATTCGCCCGAAATGGTGTGTGTCCAAAAATTGTTATGTTTATATCACGATTTTATCATATTAGAGACGAGCTTGAATGTTAACACCCGAATTTCGGACATGTTACACCACTAATCTGGATTAAACACGAAAACTGTAGGTGGCAATACAATTTAGTGTTCTTTGGTGTACAGTATGATATGTTGAAAAAATAAAAAACAAAACACGGTTGCAAATAAATGATCGATTAAAATGTCTTAGTTTCGAGAGAAGCGATAGTCTTTCTATTTACGTTCATTTCAAAATGCTATGAGCATAGTATCGTTATTTCGGTTTATTGTACAAGTAACCAGTGATAATTATTCAGTGTTCATGTCTTGGAATCGCGAGGAATCTGGTAAAAAAGTACGCAAAATATTCTTGTTGAATTATACTCTGCATAGTTTGTATTTAACAGAGCGTGCAGATGGAGTCGGAAATTTCAGCCAGACTATAATTAGTACAAAAAAGAAAACAATTGAAGTATACGGAAGTTTCAGTTGGTCGTGATCGTAAAGTCAAAATATTTGTATGATATCGTGCTGGGCAGTGAATCTAAACAATGTAAAACAGACGATGTTTCGGACAGTGAGTTTCAAAAATCCTTGAAGTCATGGAACACCCATGGTAGTATAGCCAAAGATGTTATTGTACCACAGATGGAATGTCCTATAACCCACTTGTTAACTGTTAACACGATAGTCTGCACATAAAATGTGGGTAAAGCTGTTGTCTATCTATGAGGTAAGTCTGCGCCAGTTACGACTACAATTCTTAAACCTGAAATATGAAGGTGAAGGTATAGTCATTTTTATAAAAAAAAAAAAGTTGGTAGAATTGACCGCACGATTAGAACATCACTGGGAAAAAATTTCAGAGAAGATTCTTATGACCAAAATGCATTTAAACACTTTGTATCTGCGTAGGATTCGGTTTCAGCTAAGGATCAGAAGGTAATTGAATTGACGTCTAGATTATTGATCTGACAGAAACGAATTGATAAAAAAAAGGCAATTTAGAAAGAGGTTTAGTTAAAATAAGTTGTATAAGTCCTGAACCTCTTAGGTGCCATACTTGCGTCAAACAAGGTAATTTAAAGGCAAATTGTTAAAAAAAAAAGTAGGTTGTACAATGATAAGAGCGAACCAATATGTCAATGTATAATTTTAATTCATACATAAACTTATGTAACATTGTACACGTGTTTAAGTGTAAGGAAAGGCGAAAGCCTTAACTTAGCCACAAATAAGGGCATGCTAATAATATGCCCCTCACAGGGCGATTACAGGAATAAAAAGATATTTGATATTTAAATCAAGGGCGTCGGTATCTCTATATCAAAAGAATTACAAGACATAAAATGTTAATTTCTACGCAATATATGGAGTCGTATCTTGTAACTTTTAAGAGGCGTGGTCTAACTTCACACGCGGAAGCAAAAACACGTTGTATCCGAATATCAGTTTCAATAGTTATTCATTGATACGACGTATGCTGAAGTCAGTAGTGAGCCCATACTGACTCAATTAGACCACTCCACTCCGTGATTCGAGTTGACTCGCTCTTTCGCTTCCGACCTCAAGGCCGTCATACGAAGTCTCTTATTCAGTCTATCAAACTTGCTCACTTACCCCGAAAAACACAATAGTGCGACGGACGCGACGCGAAGGGAGCGACTCGAATAAATGACATTTGAGCCAATCATCTTAGAGACTTCCATGTCAGCGTGACAAAATTCGCGAGCGTGACGTGATTTACGAATAGAAAGTATTTATATTTAATTCGTGTCGCGGACGCGCAAAGCAGGAAATGAATTTAAATATTGTGCCCAAATGTTGGTGTTGCTGGTGAGTTGGTAGTCAGACGTGTATTGTATACAGTTTTTTAACATTTGGGAATGCTAGTGTGTATGGTAAGTATGTTACAAATAAATTGGAAAATAATATATAATTGTAAATATTCATGGCTGTCCTATGCAGTGGGCAAAGGAGCTCTCTCTCTCTCTCTCTCTCTCTCTCTCTCTCTCTCTCTCTATATATATATATATATATATATATATATATATATATATATATATATATATATATATATATATATATATAGTAGTTGTCGCGCGGTAGTATAATTTAATATTCGCAATAACGAGTTATGTTAGTGTTGCAGCACGACATCCAAACTTACACCGACCAATCGTAAAGGTCACGTCTCATTTAGCGGCAATATCGCGGCTACAGTCGGTGTGCAACTCAATTTTTTTCCGAACACATAAACATCACATGTAACAGACTTAATAGTTTATGTTCCATATATTTACGTATCCCTACAATCGCTATTGTCCTTTAGCGTTTCGCATTATATTGGTTGAATTGCACTTGTGGCCAGGAACGTTGCGTCCAATAGAAATGAAAAAAAAAAGGGGGTGGGGAGCCAAACGTAGCAGAGACATCTCTGACAAAAAACTAAGAAAAAAAGTAATGCCAAATTAAATCATAGTTAAATACTTAACCGGAATCAGAGTTGATAATCGAAGTTACAATTCGTTAACCATAAATTTACAAACCCGAACTGTTCGTGACTGTAGTACCTATATACATTTGTGCGAGTATTAGAAAATAATACTACTTATTTATGACATTTTTTTTTAGGAAACATCACGTTGTTACTCATGACTGCCGCAACTACAGTGGATGTCTTCGTACACTCTGCAGACATGAGAGAGGAAGATTTTGCTGCAGATATAATATTCGAAGACTTCTCTAGTCGTAATCTACGAGATGTGCCAACTTTAATATCAACTGATAGTTTAGCGCTTTTCTTGGATAACAACAGTATCACTCGTCTTACAGATCAGTTCTTGTCAAGTAATTGTGAAACCGAAGATCGTCTCGGTGTGTGCAGCCGTTTACCTTACATGACTATTTTGGACTTGTCGGACAACCTTGTCGAGAACATCTCGTCACAATGCTTCGCTGGAATGACATATCTAGGTTTCCTATTTTTACGCCATAATAAGCTCGAGACTATACCTCACGACGTTTTCATTAGTAACAGACAACTTGATACTATTGACTTGTCTGACAATAAAATCCAATATTTAGAGCCAGAAACGTTTCAAAACCTAACTGATCTGAGATCATTATATCTTGCTGTAAATAATATTTACGACATTCACGAGGATTCATTTATTGGACTTTACAAACTCGAAGAACTATTTCTGCATGCAAACAAACTGACAAAACTTCATCGTAGAGTATTTAGAGATCTGAGTAGTTTAGAATATCTGGAATTAAGCAACAATAATTTAAAGTGTGTATCTGATTTAACTTTCACCTATCTAAAAAATCTGGTTTACTTGTATGCATCTCATAATAATATCATACACTTGAGTACTACATTCTTTTCGCAAATGAAAAGTCTAGAATGTGTTGATTTTAGTCACAATTCAATAACAGGCCTTTCGAAGATTTTGTTCCTGAACTTGTTAAAAATGACAAGAGTAGATTTCTCTTACAATCTTCTAAAATCCGTGTATCTAAGTCACCTTCCAATTTATCTGTCATTTACAAACAATACCTTAGATATTGAACTAAACTCAGAACTGTGTGAAGGTTTATCTCACGGCGTTCCTTGCTTCCTATCGGACGTGCGTGAAATAAGTGTTCATACCTTTCATAATCTCAATTTTTCATTCAACAACATAATCGAGATTTCTTTCAGTCGAAGAGTAACATCACACACGCTAGAAATTGTAAACATTTCTTTTTCTGGGAATCCGAACTTAAATCTGCCTGCACAGTTCGTAAAGCAGGAACAGTATATCACTTATTTGGAACTTGACGGAACGAGACTCGACTGGCGCAACATTACTTTATTTGACAAGATTCTGGATCTTGTGCATCTGAAACTTCTTAGCATAGTTGGCTGCGGGGCATGCGAGTTATACATGCAACAAGTATTATCCTCAGTTTTCAACACAAACCTACGAATTAAAATAGAATGTGCTAACGGTAAAGCTATTAACTCAGGGTTTTCAAACGAAATTAGTAATTATACTAATGGTAATACCATGAAAAATTTAACCAATAATTTTAATTTCGACGACCCCTTAGAAATGAACGGAATTAATAATACTGATGATATTCTCGGTGATTATGTGTGTCGAATTTATGAAACCAGAACTACAAGATTGCATGACGTTGGTTACGATATTCTTTGCATAAACTTAACAGACTGTTCATATGCAATGCTTATCGTTCTACCAACAGTTAAAAATGCAACCAAGTGTCTTATGTTGTCTCACAATGATATTATTGAAGTTAATCAACTGTATTTTTCCCGTATGTGGAATTTAAGTGTCCTCGATCTATCATTTAACAGGCTATATAGTTTACCTAGCGAAAGTTTCAGTTTTCTGAAGAATCTAAAAATTATGAGATTAAACGATAATTACATAACTCACTTAAATACTTCTCTTTTTAAAGGATTGAACAGTCTTTTGTATCTACTGTTGCACGGAAATTTAATCAGTTCATACGATCCTAGAATTCTGTCTGACGTGAAGAAACTTCGGTATCTTTCTATTGACTTCACCCACTTGTCACAATTTCATTACGAAACGTTTGAAAATCTCTCGAATTTAGCGATTTTAATCATGCGTGAAAAAATTAGTCCCAATTGCCAGTCAGCAGCTCTAAGTGAAATTCATTTTAAAGGCCTCAATTCATTAACAATATGTAAAATTGCTGGATTTTGTATCAATTCTAGTTGTGTTGCGAACTTTTTCAGCTCCCGGGTTTTACGACAAATGCAGTTAGAAGACTGTTTACTGCAACAGCAGTTTGTGAGTGTTTTCCAAACTGCTATAAACATAACTAATATTTTGTTGGAAGGAAACAATATAAAACATGTCGATGTAAGAGCGTTTAAAAATCTGAAACAGCTTCGTGAAATAGTTTTGTCGAGGAATCAAATTAATTCAATTCCTAAAAATTTGTTTTCTGGATTACACCTTCTGAGGTACTTAAATCTGTCGTACAATAACATGTCTAGTGTTGATATAGAAGAATTCGAGTCACTGGGAAACTTGATAGCTTTAGATATATCTTTCAACAAAATTATAATACTGAAATGGGTTAAACTTTCAAAGTTATTTGACATACAGTATTTGTTTATTCAAGGCAATTTAGTGGGAGCAGAAAATTACAGTAAAAAAAGACCTCATGAGGATGATAAAGAACCTGGTCTAATTAATGTCAAATGTGAGACTAATAAAAACTGTTCCTTGATAACACAGACTTTCCACTCAATTACGAATACATTAGGCAAACACTTTAACTTAAAATTTCTCAATCTGTCAAGAAACTCCATAGCTCACATCGAGAGCAATTACTTCGTGGGCTGTACATTAATCAAGCACTTAATAATTTCATTCAATAATATAAGCAAAATTGATATTGGCGTTTTCGAAAGTATGCCAAACTTGATACTACTCGATCTGTCATACAACTCTCTAACTAATATAGACCAATATTTGTTTAGAAATCTCACACTTTTGGAACGTTTATCTTTACAACACAATAAACTGGAAGTAATTGAAGAAGGTGCTTTTGCAGATCTTAACTCGCTTATTGAACTTTCTCTTAGTTTCAACAGATTAAAAGGATTCCAATATAATTATTTTTCTTACACAAATAATCTACAAACACTGGAACTTAATGATAATTCTATTGCATTGTTAAATACAACAACGCACTTCCAAGTTCTGAGAAACATTTATTTGCAAAACAATCCAATTTCAGTAATTGATATTAACTTTTTTAGCTACATGCCTTCACTTTTCACTATACTTTTGTCTAATACTAATCTGTGTGAATTCAACAGCAATGCGTTTCATAATCTCACAGAATTATTCATCTTTCAATTAGGTAACAGCTGTCTTAGAGGCCTATCGTACATGCATTTTGCTAAGTTACAGCAACTTCTAGTGTTGAATATCAGATTGCCAGCTGATACTGAAGTCTCACCAGACACACGCCTCAGTTGGAGGAATCTCACACTAGTTAACCAGTGGTTTGAAATGCCCAACCTCGACTACCTTGTCCTAGCTGGTCAACCGATATGTGAGCACAAAACTTGGACACAGATTATAGAGAACCTGTTTCTTTCAGAAACCTGGAAATATGTCGTATGTTCTGATGAATACACTCTGCCGAAGTTTATTATAGCACGGGACGCACTATCATCTCTGAAAGGGTACAGCGGATAAATAATTTCGCATTAATTTCTGAAATGCAATTATTTCAGTTCAGACTCATTCTTCCGAAAGCATGTATATATGTGTCTGTGCTTGTGCGTGTGTGTATGTGTGTGTATGTGTGTGTAATAAAGAAAGAGAGAGACAGAGAGAGAGAGAGAGAGAGAGAGGAGCGAATTTTGCTGAGAAGTATAATATTGTTAACGACTGATGCTAGAACAGCATGGTTGAATTCTCCTTCCGACAAATTAGTGCAATGAAATTTCCAAACAGCAAAACAAAAATAATTGATCCCTCTCTTTTTCTCTCATTCTCTCTCTCTCTCTCTATGTATATAATATATGTAAACTTTTGAAATATTTATCAATTTTATAGAGGAAAATCGCAGTCTTAAACTAAAGTAATATCTGATTTGTCTGATTATATTGAATACAGATATATAAGGTTCATTGTAAGTGACCAACGGCAGATCTTTCTGGGAGACGATTTCTCATACATGGACACATAAATTGTTTCCACAAAAATGCACAATGGATATCTGAAAATATCTTTGTCTTGAGTACACTTTTTTTTGTGTACAAGATTGGTTCAAGACACGTTTGGTTTAGCAAATTTTCTCTTCGGCAAAAATGTAGGTTATTAGTTTTTCATAAGAAAGTATGCATATTGATGTATTTAAAGTTACATTTCATTTGTTAAAAAAAATTAATTTTATCATTTTACGTTATACTTAACTGAATAAACGATAAAATAACGTCACGTGTATCTTGTTATGAACGAGCCCTATGTGTGTTTTTTATTACATATAGTACAATTTTGTAGTATTTTTATGGACAATAAAAAATATTGCAACAAAAAAACTGTTCTTCATTTTCTTACAGTTAAGTGGATGTATAACTGAAAGCGGCAGGTTATTTACAATATTTTTATGTCACATAAAATTTGAAAATTCCTTGCGGTTTTTTTCTTTGAATATATAAAATTAAACAACGCGTAGTAAATAACTTATGACTCTTTTTTTTCACATATATATTTGTGCATTGAGTTGGTAACTTAACTGTTAACTGTACTAAAATAATAACCATTGTTTGATAAAAACTGCTCCTTACCTTCATCTGTTCTAGCAAAAGTTGTGCGGATATTAATAAGGGGAATAAAGCAGTATTATAAGTTCCTATGCAATGTTTACAATTTTTGTCTATGCGTAACCAGCACATTTAATCAAAATTGTAGCTAAGGTATTTCCTAAATTTTTGTGTATCAAAATGTTTACATAAAAATCTAAGCAACCACCCCATCACGCAATTATTTAATTTAGCTGCGACTAACCACTTTCGAAATAATTACAAAAACCTGAAAAACGTGACTAATTTTGAAGATGACAGTCAGAGCTCAACTTTAATTCTTGGAGACATTTGATATAATAATTACAACAACATTGCAAACACATGTGCCAAGTTTCAAAACTGTCATATTTATTTCACACTACTGGCCTTTCTGAGTAAGTTATTATTTTCCTGGACTATAAAGATTTCACAAAGACTTTCAGTCACCAAGCACTTAATGTAAAGGTATGGATAATATACATATGTGTGTATATTGTCTTACAGTATGTAAGCATTTGATGTATATCTCCATTTCAATCGAGGTCACGGTTGACGCAGTGGTTAGAGCCCTCGCTTCCCATCAAAGCGATCCGGGTTCGATTCCCGGGGTGGTCGGGCCACGGATTTTCATATGCGTGTATCGTGCCGATATAGATGCCGCTGGTCGATGGGTTTTTCTCTATGATCTGCCGTTTCTCCTCTTCCATTCATTCCGGTGCTGCTGCATACTTACATCGTGTCATCACTCTCCAGCGCTAAATACCTAGATTATAAGTGTTCATCAAAATGTCTTCCTTCTACTTTCGTTTCAGTCATCTCACAAGTAGCGGATTTAAGGGCGCGGTCTACCGCAATTTTCATCATCATTATTTTATTTTGTATTTGTACCAGGTATTTTTTTTCTTGTTTTAGACACAAAATATGTCTAAATTTGGCTCTTATGAATTTTTTTACCTCTCATATAGTTTTCGCGTAATGGCTTGTTAAAGTCATATTTTGCATGTTTCCGTTTTAACGGCTACACTAAAACCAACTGATATACCAAACTCAAAAAAATCACAGTGATTAAAGACATTGCAGCCTACAATGACATGCTCATAAAATTAAAGAATAAACATTATTTCTATTTTTTAAAAAAATATTGAACTTTTAAAATTTTTATTTTCAGTTTCAGCAATTTTTTAAAATTCGAATAATTTTTATTCTTTAATTTCATGAGCATGTCATTGTAGCCTGTAATGTCTTTATCCACTGTGATTTTTTTGAGTTTGGTATATCAGTTGGTTTTAGTGTAGTCGTTAAAACGGAAACATGCAAAAATATGACTTTAACAAGCCATTACGCGAAAACTATGAGAGATAAAAAATTTCACAAGAGCCAAATTTAGTCACATTTTGTGTCTTAAATAAGAAATAAAATATCTGGTACAAATAAAAAATTAGCGATGAAAATTGCGGTAGACCGCGCCCAAGCAATTATCTTAGGGGAGTTTGGGTCGTAAGGGAGGGGGGTTATGCCTTAAGAAGTGGATATACGGACACCCCAAACCAAGGATTGGAGGTGGTCCGTAGGCCTTCCCTCGGAAAATATGAGCTTTTAGGTGTAAAATTGTGCTATTTAAGTACTTCTCAAACAAAAATTTTAATATACTGATTTAATAGATAATAATATTTTTTACGATAGTATATGCTTTAATAGCGAAAACCTTTGTGCTGACATAAAAAGAAATGAAGTTCATTTTTATGACTCTGCTTACGCATTTTTATTGTGTTAGCTCTTGGAATACCTACTTTAATTTTAATGAATAGTAAGCTAAGCTGCACAAAAAAAATTTGCAGTCTAGGAAATAGAAGTATTTATTACATATTAAAGATTCACTACATTTTGTGATGTAGTTCTTAAAAACTTTATTGAAATATATAACCAAACGTACTTCACAAATGTTATGCGCGACCTGGTAAATTTGGCAATAATTTTGGCTCTGCTGGTCGACGGATTTTCTCGGGGATCTTCCGGTTCTCTGTTCCATTTATTCCAGCGCTGCGGCATACATCATTACACCAAACAAAATCCAACAGACTTATTGAAACTATACTATTTATACTGAAATTAGATGTCACGAGCCAATGACTATTCACTCAAATTGATGTACAAGCAAATAAAAAATGTGTTGTAATTTTAAAAATTTTCTGAAATCTAGTAAAAATTCATTATTTTTTATTTTTCAAATACAAGAATTTTTTTGTTTTGTACTTTTATATCTGTGAGCATACATTAATTTAATTTCAGTGCTAATTGTTTCACTACAGTGGTTCATTGGGTTTTCGCTGGGATATGATCTCGTAACGTCCAAATTTTGACTTTGGCATTCATTTATGTGTAAACTATGCAGGCTAAAATATTGTCCTTGAGAGGACAGTGCAGTCACTAGTAGCACATACAAAATTTAGCCTATTTCGTGCACATTAAATTTTATAATTTCGTATATTTTAAACTGCTTTCACTGTACAAAGAACCAAATTAAAATGAACCTGAGTCACAGTATCAGCACATACGTCTCCTGTTTCTTCTAGTTTCTACAATTTACTAAACATATTTGTACATGTTAGTTCCTCTCTTGTCACACATACTGATATGCTTTCTGGTTAGTGTATAACCTTACAAACATAACGTAAAAATACTTCATAACTTAGAACTGAAACCACCATTCATTCACTGCACACTAGTAACAGAGAATGTGAAATCATGGAGTCGTGACGTCGTAGTTCACCCCCTCCCCCCGGGCTATGTGCCATTATTTACGATTGGGTGAGGTGCTCTTACCAGTTTTTCTTCGGCCTGACTCACACGCCCTACTGCTAAGAAATTTAAAGCTGTTGTTTCCATACGACTTGAACTACTAAAGAAAGTATTAAATACTGCGGTGTCAGTCAACGCTGTTTTCAATATTTTACAAAAAAAATTTAACATTCTAACATGAAGGGCAGCTATCTATTCTGGAAGGCTGTTACTCTAATAAAATGTTTAACTACATTTGACCAATACAATTATTGTATGATTTTAAATATGCGAACAGATATGTTGAGTAATTGATGATGTAGTTGCAAAGAAGACTGCAATTTTTTTCGACTTTGTATTAGATGAAGTATTGGAACAGAAACATTTCACCTAAATTAAACAAAATTATAATATGACTAGGATTTTACACTTAAGGTTACAACCTGGTAGATAACACTTAGGTTTTTAGCGAATGTTCAATCAGTTGATTTTGGGCATACTACCTTATATAGTTTAATTATTTAATGTAACAAAAATTAAGTTTATGTACTCGCACATATTGACAATATTAGCCCACTTAGGTGGCAGGAAACTCATAGGATAGGTGAGAATTCTTTTACAAATACAGAGCTAGTAGTCATTTAAACATCTTTCTTCGCCTGCGTTGGCAGTAATTTTTAATTGCTTGAGCACCATTTCACCTTCGTCATTTGGAAAGAGACACAAATTTAAAATTTCACCCTTTCAGTGCGAAATGATGTCAACTTTTCTTAATATAAAGTGGTCATAAAACCTTTTAAGGTCAAGAAATGCTTTGTTAAATACATTTAACATATTTAAAAATAACTACCGTCTCGTATACATTATAACGATTCTCTGTATTTGTATCACAAAACTCATGTTTCAGAGCATTACATCAATGCAGTATTTCATTTATACATAACGCGATGGATACTAACAAATATTGTCAGGTATATTTGTATGATCTGACCCAGTAACATCAAGCATCAAATGCAATATGTTACTCGTGAACAATATTAGCATAACAATGTTTAAAAACGCTTCTTAGAAAAGGGTTCACTTCGTAATATTAAAATATAACTTTTTCGTACGATTTTCTATTACAGATTTCGTATCCTCATGCGGAAAACTGAGAAATATTAGAGTCACATGTTCAAACGTAAAAATTAACGTGTACCACCTTATTTAAGTACGGCTAGTGACATCAAACCAGTACCCTGTTTAATATCTTTCCTTTCATTACTAAACATTCACTATCTATAATCCGTACGATATAGCTTTGTTACTAATAATAAATACATACTAAATACGTTTTCAAGGAATATTACACATTATATACATTTAATTTTAGTTTTGTTTTGAATGACCGACTGGAGTTTATCGGTAGAAGAACTTTCCTATTCGTTGGAATGTTATCCGCAATATTTACAAAATATAGTCGACTCCACGCATCAGGAATGCTCTTATCCGACATTTTTGTTCAAATAGTTGTCTGTATTCTGTCGTGCTAACACACAGAGCTCACTCATTCATGCTGTTGACTGATACATGGTTTACGAACAGGACATACCGCATGTAGATTTTTTAAGGTTAACACTCACATCAGCTGTCATAAAAGTGCACTCACTTGTCAGTGGAACAGACTACAACAATGTGACTACATAATATGTACGACTTACTTCTTGGGGCAACTTACTAGTAAGTAAACTGGACTTCATGTCGGAGGAGTGGTTGTAGACATCCAGAATCAACTACAAAGGAAGCAGACACGAGCAAGACAGCAGATACGCCGCTCAGTGTCTGTGGCAGGAAGGTTACAGTAGAGTCAAGAGACACGCAACAGAGACTGCTCTGCTAAGATCTCTGAGTGTAGACCTGCAAGTACAATAAAAGTCAAGCAAAGTGGCATAACATAGGGTAGACACGAGAATGCCTTACTGCTGTTAACGGTAAAGTGAGCCGTTTTGCAAACTATTCATTCGAGAATAATAATAGTAATCAAAAACTAGTTTTACAGTGCCTTTAGACATTTTTTGTCGAGTACTTTGAAATATACATATGTACTGTGTTTATTACTTGAAATGTTAAGTTTATATTTTGAATAAACTGAACCTTAACTATGAATATACTAACGAGCAACAGGCTATGAATAGTGTTACCTCTTACTGACGTGAGCAGAGTGAACTAAACTTGTAAATCAGCTGTTATGACTGCAATATAATTTACTTAATATGTCTGCGATCTCTCTACACACCTGAATATTCTTCACATAAGAACTGTCAGTGTCGAGGACGTAACACTAATACGTTCAGTTTGGCGAGCAAGATCTACATGTTAGCGGCGAACAATATATATCCGGGACATTCTGCCAGCCACAGTGTTTCCATGACACGTGCTGAGGTAACTGAGGTTTCCTGATGCAACCAACAAAGTCCTCACGATAACCTTTACTAAAGTTCACATTTGCCGCATGAACAAGGGATGTGGCGTACCACTCGTATTCCGTTTCACGCGTAACTGCTCAACTTATTCCCGACATATTTACCTAATATAAGAAAATCCTACTATGTTTTTCAAAATACATCACACTTTAGAAACTTGAATTTGGGGACCCTCGAAATAAGTAAAACCAAACTGATGAATCTAGGTAAATATGAAGTGTGTTGGTAAAATTGAGACAGAGAAGCATATGTTTGACTTTACGGCTACAATGAAAACACATTTAACGCGCAAAAAACTCGCCTGTATGGCTTACCTTTTTCTTATTGCCCCTTGCTGATAAAAAGGTGGCTAGAGGACTTCTCTCAACCGCCTCACAGAATAGTTTGCTCGTGATACTGCATCGAGACACTTTACTGCCCCAGAAACTGAATTTGTGATTACTAATTGAAACAATTGTTAAATACGTTGGAAAGTAGGCTAGTAAAAGTTACATAATCTGCTAATAAATGTTTATAAATTAATTTACTCACTTCTAAAAGCAGTAAGTGTATTTCATGTGAGTATGGCACATCAACGGACCAAAGACCTGGTGGCTAGCGCAATGTCCGCCATGTTTCTCACATGCGAGTCGTGGGCCAGTTCACAAGGTTTCTAACCCAGATCGCCGTGACGAGTGGCGAGTAGTCAAACACTACACCACTTTTATCGCAAGCTACAAACATGAAAACTTCTCATTATCATACTCACTGGCATACAAATCATTAATATTCAGGATGTGTCAAAATTCCATGTCAATATTCTGAGGACACCATCCCCGCATATGGAGGGACAAGAAAGGTATGTGGACATAGGTCCGAAAACCCACCGTTTCTGCGCTACAGTTTACATTACATGATGCATGGTTGATAGCGCGCGGGCAGGATCACGTTGCCGTGGAGCGACACTACGCCACACACTACGCCACTAACACACAGACAGTAGGAACAACTGTGACACAGCAACATGATCCTGCCCGCGCGCTACGTCATGTCAACCTAACTGTAGGGCAGAAACGGTGCGTTTGGGACCTTCCTCTACAAACATGTTTTGTTCCTCTACATGTGAGGATTGTTGCCCCAGAATATTGACATAGAATTTTGCAACATCCTATATTTGGTAAGGTAATTGGGCTTTACGTCTCGTCGACAGCGAGGTAATTAGAGACGGTGGACTCATCTTTGCACTACAACAGGAGCTGGGAGATGAGTCGGCCGTGGCCTTTGTTAAGGAACCATATCAGCATTCGCGTAGATCGATTTCGGAAAACCATGAAAAACCGAAATCAGGATGGCACAACTGGGGATCGAACCAGGGTCCTCCCGAATGCGAGTCCAGCGTGTTACCATTGCTCGATATAAATCATTGAAATGCGATGGTAAGGATTGTGAACATTTCAAATAATACTGTAATTGACATTGCTTGACTGCATGTTCACCAAAAACTATCTTGATATAACAAAGTACACTTCGTGTAAAAGCACGATCGTTGTGGATAAGTTTTTGATCAGCGCACACGTGGCAGTTTTGACTGTCTTTGGCAAAAACAAGTAAAAGATGCTTTGTTTGTAAATGGCATGGACCTTTGAAACTTCAGATAATTCTGTTTTCTGCAGGATCCAGGAACAGTGTATATGACTAAATTACATTTCAAAAGAAGCATTGTCTGGACCTATCTTTATGTCGGTAGGTCATAAGTTTTATTCCCATTCCTGCTCTCCTGATTTCTGTTTCCATGATATTAAGAAATATGTAATAATTGTTTCTTTCGTAAGAAATTTTTACCTAGTACATTTTTTATTGTTAGGTCCAATGAGATTTAATTTACTTTAAAGTCGACGCTTCTTTTAAACTCTGTGACTACAAGCTGGCTAGGCAGGGGCGTTAAGTCCTACAAGCTGTCTAACTTTCTTTTGCTGTAGTATTACTCAATATGCCCCACAAAATACTGTGTGACCTACCCACCATATAGACAATGGTACGAGACTAATTTACATGTTTCTTCTTCTGTTACAGTAGCCTAATTATATATTTTTCAGAGCTTAGTTTACTATTTTTGTTCTATATGTAAAACAGTATTCTTAAATATTGTCAGAGCATTAATAGTATACTTAAAACACCTGTCAAACTTTGCTATAATAATGTGTGACGGTTAAGACACTGTGTTACTGATTCTGTCTAGCAGCTATTAATCCATGGATATAAGCTTCTCCATAAATCAAAACTATGTCCATCGATATCTGCAGGTGTGCACTTGATCATGTTTACCCAGGATCGAAGCGGTGCAAGACTGGACGTAATTTGTGTGGCCGGCGAGAGTTTTTTCGTGGTGTACTCACATTATTTTGTTCGCAAATAGCGTACGTCAATAGCAGCTCAACTAGCAGCACGTTAATGACACAATTCACGTCTTATGTTTGCGTCTGAAGAACTCTATGACTGTCTTTATTTGTGCAAAGGAAAGTAGGATTTACCATCACTTTGACAACGACGTAATTACATACGGAACCAACATCTTGGACAAGCACGAAACGGGGTGAGAAATTGACCAGTGCCTTAAGTTACGAACCAACCATGCATCAATCTGGAGCGATTTATGGAACCCATGAAAAACCTAAATCTGAATGGCCGATGTGAAAGTCTTTAGTTGAGTGAGGCGGCAGTTAGCTTCAACAAAGTAAGTCCCACAGTCGATATGCAGGTCCGAGCACCAGACACGACGAGACAAAAATCTGCAAAATGCTGAGAGAAATGTGTCTGTGGTGAGGTCAGATGCCAGCTCTAAGTGCAGGCACATAATACCCAGTACTTTAGTCTATCGCAATCGAGACATCATTGTGATTTTAAAGGGTCCAGCATAATCAACACCAGTTTTAAGGAACGGTTTTGCCTGCCCAACACGATCTGGGGTATAGGATGAATATTGAAACAAAGCACATACTGTTTCAGATGGTGACGGATAATGTTGTGTGTGCCCATTACCCAAAAATCTTGCAGAAGGATGTATTGCAGTAATGTTGGTCCACAACGTAACCGGTGACCACGAAAAGGGTCTATAAGCATTTCGGTGAGTATGTGATGTTTGGGCAGCAGAACTGAATGTCTGTGGTCATTGGCATATTTGATAGTTGTGTGTGTCCGGCCACCCTGAGCATTTCAGCAGAATCCAAGAATGAATATAGCTTGAAGAGTGGTCCTCTTTATGGTTGCTTACTCCGCAATGTTTCAATTCCTGCCACAAAGGCATCAGACTGTGCAATCCGCACTTACAGCATCAAGACAGAGTGAAATTAATTCGTACTGGGTGGACCAATATGAGGTTTCTCAGAGTGCAAGCATTGCACAAACAGCAGACATTAGGCTGTTATTCGCTTGATTTTACTCGGGAAGGAGAATTTGTGCTGCAGTTTAGTGTATGAAACAGTGTCAATAGCATGGAGTGAGGTTACACATTGCTCCAACAGATATTGATCAACATGGTCTATTTTGACTGATTGCCTTGGCCAGTCATCTAAAAGACAGCCACAGGACCTGTCCACTATAGCGGGTGATATGTCAGTTCACTAGGAAAGAGACCTCGATATTTTAGCAATAATATTAATACACGTTTCGACAAACACGCGCCACTAGTACGTGTTAAACGCAAAAAGCAATCTGTGCCCTGGATGTCACACGAGCTAAGAGGCAAGATGAAAGAAAGGGCCAAGGCCAAGAAACTTTACCTAAAAAACAGAACAGAAGAGCATTTTTGCGATTACAAAAAGCTTCGAAACCTTGTCAAATATTTAGTCAGGAATTCCAAACTCACTTACTTTACATACTGTTCTGAAAAACACAAAAACCCAACAACACTGTGGAGAGACCTAAAACTGTTTAATGTAGTTGCACCCCATAACTCCACAGTTCCCGCAGAGCTGCAGAACCCTGACAAAATTAACGATTATTTTATTCAGGCCTATGACTTATTTTCTTCAATTACCAAAAATAGTGATATAAATATTTATGAATATGGCCTAGAATGGAGAGCAGTGGGGGAATCTAAAGTTTATAAAACGGTGAACAGTATTAAATCCCCAGCTGTAGGATGCGATGGTATAAGTATAAATATGATTAAACTCTGCACAAAAAAAAACTGCATACCAGCATTGACGGACATTATTAATTTTTCACTTAAATCATCCACCTATCCTTTACAGTGGAAATCTTCCAAGATAATCCCGTTACCCAAAACCACAGACCCACATGACTACAAAGATCTACGCCCCATTAGCATTCTGCCTGCTCTATCTAAAATAATTGAAAAGCTTGTGCATAAACAGCTAAGCGAAGCACCAGAAGAACGAAATGTTCTGTATGACAAACAATCAGGATTTCGGAAAGGGCATAGTACATACATGGCTCAATCTGATGTAACAGATAAAATTTTTAGAGCGATTGATAGCTTAAACATAATGATGGTAATTTTTTTTTTAGATTTTTCTAAGGCGTTTGACACTCTGGACCACGAAGTTTACTATCGCGACTTGCAGAAGCTGACATCTCACAAAGATCACACAAATGGTTCCGGGATTATCTCAGTAATCGCAAACAGCAGGTAGAAATAGAGACAGCCACAGGCACTTTAAAATCCAATATTCTGGCTCCAATTCTCTTTTTGTTATACGTTGCAGAATTGCCGATGTGTTTCAAGTACTTATCCTGCCGTCAATACGCCGACGATACCCAGTTATGTATCGAGACTGGTACCAGAGAAATCCAGGACACAGTAAGGTAAATTAATGAAGATCTCGAGCGGCTTCATAAATTGTGTATCAATAATAAATAAAAACTAAATGCAGATAAATGTAAATACATGACAATTGGGACCAGCAAAATCCTAACAAAACTTAATACTGACCAACAAATTAAAATTAATGGAACTGTAATTCCCAAATGCGAAAATTATCTAACCTTGGAATTGTTTTCGATCAAAATCTCTCTTGGAACAAACAGTTCTCTTCTCTCCTTCAAACCGGCTACTACAAACTTAAGCACTTTTATAAATTTAAACGATTTCTTCCACCTTCTCTGAAACTCAAGCGTTGTGATAGTATTGTTTTATCCTCTTTCAACTACTGCTCTGGCCTTTTCTGTAGCATAGACAACTCTTTGCAATGCAGGATCCAAAAACTTCAGAATGCAGGTGTAAGGTATGTTTATAATCCAAAACGGAGGGAGTACATCACAGAACCCTTAATTAGAACCGGCTGGCTGAACATGGAAAACAGAAAAAAATTTAACTTTGCCATACAACTCAAATCAATTATCCACAATAACATTCAATAACATTCCAAAGTTCTTAACATCTAAAATACTACAGCTAAACTCGCTGCATTCTCACAGGTGCAACACCAGACAAAAAATGAACTCCCTAATACCATGTCACAACAGTACAGCAGTTAAGCGATCATTCAGTTACATGGCCAGTCGTGTCTGGAACGAGTTACCTACCAACTTAAAAAACTAGATCATTAAGTGCGTTTAAGAAAAAATACAAAGAGCTCCTACTGACAGGCCGAGATCAAACAAATAATTAAAAATAAAAAAATAAAACAATCACATAAAAACTACAGGAGACTAATTAAGCATTATGTAACATATCTCACTGTTTGTAAACTCTTATATTTTTTTATGAAACAGACTTCAATCATCTTTATTAATAACTTTTGTAATTTAGCACGTAAGTTATTATGTATCTAATTGCTTGTTCTAATCATTGCTTTTTTTATAACTATATGTAGTCTACAATATGCACGACAAATTGTAAAACGGCCTTGGTGCTGAATTTTGCTCGTGTTAAAATAAATAAATACATAAGTAAAATCTGCTGGATCATCTGCTGGTAGAACATGATTCCAATATTTTGATGGGACTAAGTACTGAATCAGGCTGACACAATTTTCCACAAAAGTCTTCCATCCATGTGGTGAACTATGAACCCAGAGAAGAACCACCATAGAGTCGGTCCTGGCGAATATCTTGGAGGTGGGAACATGAGAAATATAGCTGTCCAATTTCTTGTGCATGGTGCAAGCAAGTAGTACAGACTCGTACAGTTCAGTGCGAGATAATGACACTTGTTTAACTGGAGCCATCTTAGGTTTGCCAACAAGGAGATACACTGATGTCAAACCACTAGAAGAGGCAACTCTCAGGTAGAAAACTGCAGAATAACCTCGCTCTGAGAGTTAGAAAAACCATGTACTCGAAGTAGTATGTCATCATGGCATGCAGGTACAAACCTAGGAATAGTGATGTTGGCAACACCTGGAAGTTCTATCTGAAACTGCTGCTATGTAATCAGAATATCTGGTGTGAGAGAGTCGTCCTAATCATTATTGTGTATCCGCAAATGTTGGATGAGGTATTTTACAAGCAGGAAAGTGGGTGCTAGCCAGCACATAGGATCGAATATTTTCGCCAAATCTGACAACATACTTCGCTAGTGGCAATGATGTTGATTGAATATTGCCGGAGAAATTATCAAATTCAGTTTTGGTCCAGTAACTAACCTGTCATTAAGAGACACTCCCACGTTGTCTTGAGTTGATGCATCAAAGACTACACACAATTTGGTGGTAATATTGTCTGGATCCAGTACTCCACATCGTGGAATATAGAATGAGGATGCATTCTGTAGAAGGGCTGGCACTAATGACATTTGGCTTTGTTGCAGGTAGTATGTCTTGAATTTAACATACAATGCCTTCAGTTCAGGATCACAATTTAATTTGCACTCAAGTTTATACAATCGAGGAAGAGCCTGCACCCTCGATTCTTCAAAGAGGAGACTAGGTTCCTTAAATGGTAAAGCCACATAGTATCTCCCAGTTTCTTCCCTTTTACAAGATTCCGCAAATATTTCTTCATGCCATACATCATCTGCAGTGGGCCTTGGTGGAAAAACAACCTCCTCATCTTCCAAAGTTGTCGAACTGAATCGTCTAAAATTGGCGTGTACATATGAAATAAACCACCATTCACTGATGTAGCAGATGTTGATACCTTACACATTACTACCCAACCTGAAACTGTGACATATGCTACTGCTGTATCACAATCTTTGGTAAGCGTATGACCGTGCAGTACACAAAGGAAAATGTTTGTTCAGATCAATATGTCAAATGATCCAGGAGTGGTCAAATGAGGATCGGCAAGATTCAAATGGGGGAGATGGTTACATGACAATGCTTGGATTAGCACAGTGGGCAACGCACCAGTGATCTTTGCCAAGATAAATGCTGTGAGGGCCAACCAAGGCGAGTTGTGGGTAACAGGGCTCAACAGACAATCTACTGCGCCCTTTGATACATACACTGGCATTTGAGAAACACTATAAATTGGGAGAGTTAGTTTTCGATGCCTTAATCCAAGACTTTTCACACAGTCATCTGTCACAAAGCTAGGCTGGCAAAATCAAGTAAAGTACGCATTGATCGCCAGTTGCCATCACCTACTGGGATCTTGACCACTGTAGTGGACAGCAGCACAGTCGGAGGATGCTTGTCTTGTGTGAGCATATGAGCTATCAATGTTTGTGCTCTCGAGCACACCAATAATCTAGAGCCATTATTGCATTCTCATGATTGTAAATCTTTAGTGAAATGTAGAAGAGAATGGGGTCGAGCATTGCAGGTACAACAATTATTATTTGACATACATGCCTTGGACTGATTGGGAAGAGGGTAAACGATTCAAACATAGTTGCTCTGACTTAGCCGGCTGATACCTCTCCTTGGGAGAAGTTTTGAGGAATTGGGAACATCTATACAACTTATGGGCCCCATTGCAAAATGCACATATACTGTTTAAACTAGTATCAGCATTTATTGCAAAGGACTGTGACAGTGAATGGCGAAGAAATGGTTTCGGTGGTACTGACCTTGATTTAAATGCTGTCTTCAAAGGAGCAGAATTCAGCTGTGACTCAGCTGTACGACAGTGCCCATCAAGAAATGCTAAAAGTTCTGTTACCGTAGACAGTTCAGTTCCTTTTTCATTAATGTAAAGTTCCCACCGGTTATGTAGGATTGGGTACATCTTTGCTTCAATGATATGGAGTAATAGAGCATCCAACTTGTCAACTTATATGTGCAACACTTTTATAGCAGCTATGTGTTTACTCAAGACTGGCATAAATGTATTTATTGATGAGGTGCTTCCAGTCACAGGGACAGTGCTTGCATGATGACTTTTATGTGCAGACACACAATAAGTCTCATATTACTGTACCGCTTGTTCAAAATTTTCCATGCAACATCATAATTTTTCTCACTGAGAGGCAAATCCTGGACCACAGACAAGGCCTCAGCTAACAGGGATGACTTTAAATACAAAAGTCTTTCCACATTAGTTAAACTGGGGTTGTTGGCAACAAGGGCCAGAAACAGGTTAGCTAAACTAATCCATTCAGTTGGGTAGCCACTAAAATGTGATAACTCTGTACTAGAGAGACGAGGGGATTAAGTACCTGCGCACGAGCTATGTGCAGTTTGCAGGATGTTGCCAATGAGTTCCAAATCGTGTTACATGTCACCAGAATTTATTAGTCTTCGTACTTGCTGCTCCACTTCAAATTTAGGTTGGCCTCGTAGGCAACTCATACGTCAGGTGGTCATCTTTAAAACCATTTCGTTAGTTGTAACAGGTTGCAGCATGTCGCAAAAAACAGTTATTGTTTACTAGTATCCACAGCCACTTTATTAGCGAGATCAGCAGCATGTTGGAACCAGTTTTCAGTGCGTTCATGATGTCGCTTTTGGGACGTAATCTTACGCGATATTTTGCATGTTTGTTTCTAACTAAGCTAAGTTTTACGTCAATGCAATCTTCTTAGCTTAACTATAACGTAGTATGTCCACTGTGTCATTGCCAATTAACACTTTTAATTGCATGTTAGGCCTGCACAGCTTCAGACGAGAGATTTATTTGCACAAAGACAAGGTCTACATTGCACTTCACACACGAGATTTCTTGACATGCGACAGCGCAAGTAGAGCAAACGTCAGTAAAACATCTTGCGTTCAAATTAAAAAATACGACAGGTCACACCACACAACGCACAAATCAGTTTACAGAGAAAGACGTGTTCCATCATTTGTTGCGTCGCAGACGAACAATGGGCGCAAACGTGCGAAAATAGCAAGCTGAATTAATGTCGTCTCACATTAGCGAAGCAAAGCCGATGGCAATATACGGAATGTGATCACGACCCGGAGGATCAAATATTTCGGCAAGAAACTAATCTAATTTCAATGTTACATAAGTTCAGTTTCGATTAGCAAAAGGGCTGCCGCCCGAACGAAACGTCCAATTACGTCGACGCCATGTAGCCAATAAACTCATTTCAATCGCCGCTATGACCACTAGGAACGTTAAATGCGTGGCACTCTTTTCAAACACATGTCAACTGTCACCGGGTTCAACTGATATTTACAGTTAATACTCATAATTAAAATTTACAAATCACAACAGGGTATATGAAAAACATAGCGATTTCTGTATGTACATAATTGCTAGCAAATGTTACTGAGTCTCAGAAAACTCATAGATTCATGGAAGGAATAAGCACGAGAAAATAAGCAACAAAAATCCCGAGGGAAAAAACCAATTATTAGTCAAACATTCTTCAATCTGCCCCCACATAGGCAATAATGCACCTTGATAGAACTTCCCTGCTTGCTTCTAAAGTGGTGTTATGTACCTGCAGTAAGCTGCCAAATAATTTGACAAAAGTCCCATAGTAACAATATTTTTGTGGTTTTACCTATTTTGTGTTTGGCTAAATTCTTTGATTTTTTTTTAAATTTTATTTTGCTTAAGTTTTATTTTATATATTTCTTTCTTTGTAAAGTTGATGATGTGGGTGTGGTGTTCGTGCTTGTAGGTGAGTGCGTAATATTGTGTGTTGTATTGTTATGTTATTGTGTAGTCCCCTACTTGGGCTCTCTCTCAAGGCATTATTGTTTAGAACTTAAGTGTTTTATTAGCCGTTGGCTTGTATCGTTCAAGTTGTCTGACTAGTGGAATTTTATGCGTTTTTCGGTCTTTGTAGAACTTCCTGCGGACTGTTTCAACTGTTTGCACTGTTTTGTAAACCCCTGCTTTCCTGTGTTGATCATCATTTGATGTTCTGCTTGTGTGGATGATGATTCTCAATGTTTTTTTCTGTGTTATTTGAAAGTGATGTTTGGGGCTTGATGTTGCTGTCCCCCACACCCCCACAGCACAGCCTTATTGCCTTGCTGCCTCTACAGAGGCAAGGAGAGAAAGATTTTAGATTTTTGAATGACCTAGATTTTAG
>PNEQ01057067.1:32260-51684 GCA_003012365.1 Medauroidea extradentata
ATATATATATATATATATATATATATATATATATATATATATATATATATATATATATATATATATATATATATATATATATATATATATATATATATATATTGCTGTTTTTACAGTTTGTACTGTTTCGTGTAACAGAAGTACTTCTCTTTTGCCTTCCCCCTCCCTCTTAATGCAGAGAAGTAGTGTACATTTTGTTCGATTTTTATGGCCCACTTTTCCCAGTAATTGTCCAGTTCTTTGACTTAATACTTTAGATTTGTCTTTGCATTAATCAGGTTCTTGTCTTGTCCGTGAGTTTATGGAACGTTGCTGTGCCGTATATCGTCGATGGTAAACATATATGTTTGTGATGCGTCATCAACAATGCTAATATTAGTTGGAGAAATGTTTTATTAACAAAAATTGCATCTGTCTTGAAGTTGATTGATTCAGTGTTGAAACTTGTAGACGTGACATTTGAAACTATGGGTACTGAGAATTTACTCACTTTGGCATCGTTCTTTATTGAAACGAACGATACAAATATTTAACTATTATTTCAGCATATATTGTGGTTAATGTCAATTATGTTACGGTCATAATTGTCTAAGTTTCAAGTAGTTAAATACCCCGTGTAACGTATTCTGATAGGGTAATATTACATTTTGTAAGTTACATGTGCGAGCATCGTAAATTTAAAGTATCGTTAGCTTGCCCTTGAGTGTTAGGGTCACGTTAGTGTGTAGTTTTTTTGTATGTAAAGAATATTTATTTCCAATTTGAATTACGTTCATTGAGCGCTTGACCACGTCTTGTGACATGGAAACGTATGATATTTTCCATCATGAACATTTTGATAACGACTGTGTGTCTATAGGTCAAGAGTATGACAATTTGACTATTTATGGCATGATGTATTTGGAATTTGAGAAAAATCATTAAAAAGCTTTTAGTCTCCACAGATCTTAAATATATGAGAGACACGATATCAGCTCTCTCAACTAGTATTTTACGTTTTGATTGGCATTTTCTCCACTTAATACCCATGCTTTTTAACAATCAGTTGAGCAACTTCCTACCCCATGGAAAATCGATTTTATTTTTGACAATAGGTAGAAGATTTGCGACTGTTTGCACCTTTTTCTCCCGCACATAGAAATCGTGAATAATGTTTCGGATAACACATCGATCAAAGTCATCACTGAAACTATTGTATGTGGTGGCCTACTAGCCCTCTTTTTCCCCGGAGTAGATAACGGTTTGCTTGGATCTGACTCATTACGTCTTTTATTTTCCTAGCGTATTGACTTGATTGTTCTTTCACTTTCGTCAGTGTAAAATGCTGCGCGTCGAGTCGCTTGTTTGCCAGAAGAGAAAACTAATTGTTCTCTGCTTCTTCATCACACTTTTCAATGACGTGACTTATTATCTCACGCACCTCACTATGAATAACTTTATTCTTCTTTGGTGGGGACATTACGACACTGAAAGTTGTCCCAAAACATTATACCACGCATATCACGAACATAAATTATGTACGTGCAGAAATGTAACCGGTAACATCACCAGGCCGATTCTTTCACGACGGAGAATACGAGTCAACTACTGCCTGATGCATCCTCTGTCTGCAGCTTCTCCCCTCTCCACAGGCTGGTTTACAATTACCACCACCACCACCACCACCACCCAGCCTCACCCACGGCTAGGGGTAAAGACATGAGTCCCGCACAGTGACAAGAATGTGCATGAAAATTACGAATAATAAAGGAAACGTAGTTTAGCCATGTGTGATATTGTTGGAACAGACGAACGATTACGAGGATAACACGGATGATGCCCAGCCTCTTGTGCAGTTAACTATATGCATCAGATTCTGTGACCAATACTTATACACTGTCTGATTTCAATCATACCACTCATCTTTTAATTGGTAAAATTTAAAAAAATTCAGAATCAAACTTTTTAACACATATATTTCAGAAAAAAATTTTATTATTTCTTTTTGGGCCTGTATTTCTTATACAGATTACTTATATATTGCAACAATTCAGCATGAATACAAACTTTCATCATCTCTTCTCGGGTCTGTATTTCTCATATAGATTACTGAGGAATTCGATTCTTTGTTTGAATAAGTTAGTTTCCAAATTAAATCCACCATTAATCTTCAGATATTTGGCATTTTCTTGGCTTGCGGGTGTCCAAGTTAAGGTTTTAGGTTCTGTTGACGGATTTCTGAAACAAAAATATAAACTACAGATTAAAAAACTAAATTGCTTAGGTTAACTTTAAGACGAGTCTGCATCACATGCTTACATAAACACACTAGTTGGCCCTTAATCCTCTAATTATATATGCTGTGACATTGCAAGATAAATAATGTCATTAAATTTAATAATAAAGATGTAATTATGATATTTACTCTTTCTGTACTGTAAGACATCGTCTCAGTGAATGACAGATCAAAATTAACGAAGTTTTTATGTAGTCAAAATATTCTTGTTTTTGATTGGGATGCATATACTCTGCTGCAAGTTAAAACTAATTGTGCTTACATTATTATATTAACACGTAATTGAAACGTACAGTATATGTGCCATTTAAATGTAACGCTGAAGGAGTTTGCTCTAGAAATTTTAAAGTAATAAATTAAATAGAGAAGTTACACAATCAAATTCAGTATGTTGAGACGATGTTTAATATTGTATGTAAAGTATTGCAACATGATTAGTAGCGCTGTTTTGAAAACAGTTCATTTGCCATTCAACAACCACACAGTCTTCAATGTCATGATCACAAATTGGAATGCAGTTTTAAGATTACTGACGTCGACAACTTTCGTATGCTAGCTCAAGCTCGTTTGATCTAAGATACCACGAGAATGTTCATATGCCTGCCTCCTAACTGGTAAGCTGCAAATCTGGCTCCATTACAAGTATGGCTGATTTTTCACTGGTTTTATAAAGCTTTTGAAGTAAAGTATGTTTAATCTATGTGATTGCCTTATAGACGTCAATCAGAGAAATCATTAATTGATAATTAATCATATTGAATAAAACTTTGCGAGCCTCTCCACGTAAAAATATACTGATTTCAATCAACAATAATGGCTTCATCTACCTTGGGTCCCGTGACACAGAAGCAAGCTAACGCTAAGTTAACACTGACACACTTCCAAAGTAGAAATCACATAATTTTACTGGCGAAAGTCTACATACGCGCAATGTGGCACGATTAACTTCGTCTCCAACTTGGGTGATGACAAGTAAATGAAAACCTCTTGGAACAAAAGAAAAGTATACTACTAAGACGAGTATTAGCGACTGCAATAGTGACCATACTTTTCCTTTTGGTTGATGTAACAGAGACAGTCGTATATGGTATTGTGTCCTCTACTGGCGCATGGACGGCGTTGCAGCGTGTCACGCGTATTCTCTTTAACACGAAACCACTTCACTTATTCATATTACGTTTACCTACGAAAAGAACACACTCTTGAAACTACGCTTATATGTTTCAAAAAATGCAGCACACTTGCTAGAAATATGATTTTTGGGCCTTTCAAAATATGGCTGAAAATGTTTTTTTTTAAGACTGCTGTACCTCCGAAAATATTACCTGAATTCGTAAAGTGTAAAGCGCGAGGCATGCGTTGGTCTTTACTCCATTCTATCCAAAAATAAAATATTAGGGTCACCGTATTAAGTCCCATAGAAAAAAAGACTACAACGAAAACCTTGCACGCCATTTTGGCGCGCTGTGAAAAAAGGCGAAATGCTTCCTGTCTAGTGCGATACTCTGGCTCTTATCGCTCCGCTGTTACCACGCGTCGAAGGTGGAAATTTGACATCGAGAAGGACTCCTCTTAAGAGGCGGAATGGAAACTATAGGCGCCATTGGCACTTGATGGTGTTCTTTTAACATTGCATGAAATGTAACTACGAGTTGCAAGTTCGTGGTGGTTAAGGTGTGTTCTCGCCTTGGAGAAATCCTAGTGCAAATAGTGCGTCTCCCTGTTGATGAGGTGTCGGAGCGGTGCCACGCTCTAGTATCCGAAGGGAGTAAACACGAACACACTATCAGGGGGTGATGATGTTGCTCCGGGGCTCGTCAGTATTGTTGGGCACTACACTGGGAAAGGTTCCTCGGCTTCTGGTGCTAGCTTTACGCTTCTGTGACCCCTCAGCACAAAAATCTCTCACACCCAAGTCAACCTGCAGCCTCCTCGTGACACCAATGATTAATGAATCTTAGAACTAATAGAGACTCTGACGTGCGGGCCCTATGCATCCCGGCTCCTCAGAGCTGGGAAAGGATTATCTGCCTTGATGGATTCTCCGATAGATGGCAACAAGGAGAAACCACTAGGCGGGGCGTTAGACTACCTAGCGCTCAGGCTGTTTGGGCCCAAAATCCGGTGGTTGCTCTGCCGTAAGAAGCACCCTTGCGTACTTGTAGTACCCAGACGATCAGGCTGGAAAACCCACAAATGCCATGAAAATTAGGTAGTACTACGGGCGACCAAATAGCCCCACGATGAGGTTTTCTCTCGTGCCTGGTCTGGGTTGGGCTTGTAGTGGTGATGGTTGCCCACATGCTGGGCAGATATGGAGAGGACCCTTCCTCTGAGAAAGGTCGATGAGTAGGCTGCAAAAGTGCCCGGAAGCAGACCTCGACAGTCTGTTAGGGGTTAGATAGGCCCCGACACAAACCAAGAGGCGACTGAGCTGAAGATCTAAGTCAGGGGACAGGATGCGAGCGAGATTCTGGAATGGGTGGCCCTAGGCTCTCTCGCTAGCTAATGTTACTCCTTTGGAAGGTAGACGGAGGCGCATGTTAGTGTTCCGTCTAGGGGTTCGGCGGTTCCAACTGACTGTTAGCTAAAGTTCACTGCGAGGAAGAGCGTGATCCCTCCCCACGCCCATTATGCTAAGAGGCACCGTGAACAAAGAAAGCCACGAGCGATTGTGAGAAACGTGTAGTGTAGCCGCTAGGGTACTCAGGGGATCGGTGTGAAGCCCCAACTCTGTGCTGAGCCGATCACGGGTTGGACTCTGAGTGGTAATGGTTTAACGAACTCCTGCTTGGGAGTAGATCTTCAGGGTGCGTCTTTGGGTCCTGGTCTGGTGCGCCTTACTGGACTCGTCCACGAAGCGGTTTCGTAGAGATGGGTAGCCTCGCTCTTAAGCAAGGTGGTTCCCCACAGCTAACCTGTGGGTGCTGTGTTGCTAGGCGAGTGGGTTCTCACTACCTACCGCCGCGATTGGAAGGAGCGTTATCTCCTTCTGTCAGTGGTATTCAACTATCCTGTCAACTTATTAAACGGCTGAACGGCAATGGTGAGCCCTGGCCATATGGGACTGAGTGGGGAAAGTGGCATCTTCCCCGGCATAAATATCTGTAAGTTGTCTCCTGTTATACTTATGGGTTCAGGCACAAGAGGGCAGTTTATGCCATACAAGCTGCAGCGATGCTGAAAACATGCAGCCGCTAGGATCACTAGTAGTACAAAACTATATCGCATTGTTAAAACAACACTTAATTACTAGCGGCGCTTTCACTCATAAAGGGGTCAACTCAATAGCATTGGTAGATAGGCTAATGTCCAGACCTGTAATCCTAAGACCGTGGTCTAAAATAACGATATTTCTTCTTATCGATATAATAGTGTAATCATATTTGAGAGTGGTAATTGAAAGACTTGTGGATATTGTTCACAGCATTACAATAAAATCAGTGACATACTGTAGCTGTATATGGAGCCATATGGGTTGCGGTTGGCGCAGTGGCTAGAGCAGACGATGCGGGTCCGATTCCTGGCGGGGTCGGTCCACGAATTTTTGCATGTGGGAATCGTGCCGGACGATACCGCTGGTCGACGGGTTTTCTCGGGAGTCTCCTGTTTCCTCCGCCCTCTCATTTCGGCGTTGCTCCACGCATACATCATCTCACCCCGCACCAGCGCTATAGACCTACATGTTAAATGCTGACTAAAATTTCTTCAATCACTATGAAGACACAATAGCCAAGTAAAAGTGTTCCATTCACCGTGAATGAACTGTTGCATTCATCTATAGTGCACACAGGAGTCTCAACGAGCAAGCATGACACTCACCCTGTTTTCGCGAACTGCGTCCAGAGCTTCACCATGGTTGACTGCACCTCGGCGTCTTCAGATCCTGGCGGGAACTTGTTGGGATTCAAAGAACTCTGGAACAAGTACGGCAGCTCGGCTGCGTGCGGGGATCCTGCGAAACATATGAAAGAGTATTAGAAAAAAAAATCCAATCTGTAACTTTAAAATGTAGGATTTTGAGTTTTGCGCTGTGAAATGACTTACGGGTTCTCCACCTGCGCTTTTGCAGCGAGTCATGACAATTATTTTTAGACGAAACTATTTAACGCGCATTACATTTGTATATCTACGAAATGAACACACACTTCAAACCATGTCGCCATAGTTTTAAAAATTCGGCACATTTATTAGAAACATCATTTTTGGGCCCTCAAAATGGCCAAAAATTCATTTTCCAGACTATCATATCTGGAAAAATAGCAACCGCATTCGAAAAACCCAACTATAGAATCAAGCCTTTGACTTTGAACTGTGTTCTTCATACATAAAATAATGTGGTCACCGCTTAAAGTCTCGTGTATGTGTCCTCATGTGAATGCAGAACATGGTTTTGTCTAAAAGCGCTAACTTAAAACCCACTTATTATAATTTAACATGTAAATTCCTATTCATGCACATGCAGTGGCTCTTGGTGTACTCTTTTAGATTCGTACTTAATTTACAAACTATTTTATGTGTAGAAAAGAGGGAGAAAATGGCACAATAAAAGTGACTTTCTAAAAGTGAATTGAATGTTTTACGTTAGTAGAAACTCAGAACTTCATATTGTCAACCAATGCAATTCCACTTTATAGAACTACTCTGAAGTTGAAGAAACTCCAGTGAGCTATACTCGCCTCTTCAACTCACCTGGGAATTCCTCTCCAGCGACAGGAAACGAGTATTTGACGTCAGAACTCGTGTGGTCGAAAAGGTACACGTATGTAGGATGCTGCGACCATCTCAACTGCAGCTGCACTGTCTGATGCATGGGGTACACGAAGAACACATCTGTCATCATCTGTGGGCAGGAGAAGCTATTTACAGCATCAAGCAAAATAGTAACTTAAGAACAACAAGTACTGTAGATGGCCAATGTGCGTTCATTTTAATGCTTAAAGTCACTTGGACTTTATGATGCGAGAATCTTGTCTGCCATTTAATAATGTAAGTAATACAATTTTATGACTTTAACAGTTGCGTTAAGTAAAATTCTGCTGTGCTTGTTTATTATACGTGTGACACGACCTCCAGCAGGGAAGCGTAGGATTCAATAATATCTTTGATCATTTACTGCCGTAACATACTTACCTCAAAGTAATTAACGATAGCGTTGTCGTCTAGATGCTGGTCTCCAAAGTAGAATTTCTTGATTGCTTCTGCTATTTCCTTAGTCCTGTCTGTGTTTGGAACGGGGTCCAAGTCCAGAGGCACAAAGTATTGAAAATCTTTTTCTATGTCTGAGAGTACATCTTTGTAAGAAGCTCCCCCTGAAAAAAAATTTCACATCGTGAGATTGGACACATACATTTACATTGACATTAAGTTAACTTTCACAAGGACTAAGTATGTACATCTTTCTTCATTAAATTTTGTATGAGTACAAAGTAGTTTTTTGTATAGTATCCAGACATTTGCTTGCCGTGCCCTCCTGTACTACGTAGCCAAACACGTAAGTACCACAAGTCACTTGTTCTTCGTTATAGAGAATTGCGGAGCGTTTTCATAAAAGTTAATCTACCCATCAATAATACATATACTAAAGCAGCATCAAACATTAAATAAAAAATATTCAACTCCTGCATCCAACTTATGTAACTGTGTTCCGCTGACTACTTTTTCTGTCCGACCTGAACTTATTTTAATTTGACTTAATACATATATGCAACCACAGAAGAGAAATAAAATCTAAAAATAAAAAACGTTTTTATTGAACCGGTATCGTATTATCCTAGTGTAATCTGAACCAGCAAATATTCTAAACTAGAGCCAGAAATCTAGGAACATAAAACAAATATTAGACCTCCCAACTAAACTGCTGACCTTTCACAGAGCACAGACACTGAAGTACTAAATGTAAAAACTAGAGATTAACTAGAATAATAGTTTTGACGAAAGACATTTCCTTTAGAAATTTGCTAGACGCAAATGCTTCTCCTAAATGATGGAGACCAACAGTGGACGGACGTATAGTCTAGGAAATGTGTGTTTGATTTACATTTACAACGTAGTACGTTAGATAGAAAATTAAATCGTATTTATAATCGTTATAATTCCATATCAAGAGTTTACTTTACATAGAAGGATCTTTGTATGATTACGTGAAATATGCTATGTATATGGCTTCTTTGTGAATGCAGTACTTTCTCTAACAAAGATGGAACTTCTATATGTTGAGTGAAACGTCAACTTAGCTGTTTTTCTTTGGATTGTGAGTCGTTCGGTTTTTTTGGTAAGGATGCCACTTACCCTTTAACGAAACATACGCTCTCTCATTCCGTCTCTGTGGATAAAGTTCCGTAAGTGCTCTGTGCTGCACGATGCTCTGCAACACAGCAACACGTCTGGGGTATTTGGACAGCCTGAAGAAAGTGTTAGGTGAGACAAGATGATTCTGAAGAGGTGACAGAATAATTGCAATATCCCTAGTAAACTCAAATGATTTCAATATGTATCCCGAGCGTAATAATTAGCCATCGAAGTCACAAATCGAGCTCAAGAAGTCAATTCAACATCCACTCTCTTTCTTGCCACTCCTGAGGCAACCAAAGTAACGAACTGATGTAATAAAACACATGCACGAAGCTAATGTAAAGATAATATTACAGTGTTTACCTTTTTTTTTGGGAAGTGCAAAGGGCAGTCTGTACTCAGAGAACGGTATCATTTTCTTAACATAACGCCACAGAAGGCAAAGAAGAAAGATTGGCCAGTCGACTTGCAATGCACACCCAGCAATGTAAGCTATATAATTGTATATATATCCTTCCCTTGCGTACTTTACTGAATGTACTTAAATGTGTTCAAATTGCAAAAATGCGTAATTTTATATAATTATACAATAATCATAACTTTATATTATAATTTTTTATCATACTCGTAATTTTATACATTTTATTATAGTGTCAGTTTTATAGGCGTAAACTTGTGACTATACTTCCCACTTGTAGGATTTTTTTCACTCTCGTAGTCTTCCCATAGCGGCATGATAAATTCAAAATCTGCAATTTACAGGAACATACAAATACCAAAACTCAACTGACTTATTCAAACGAAATAATTTAACTAAAATAACATACTATGGGCCATATGCTGAAAGATTTAAAATCATAAAACAAAGACTCTTTGTATTCTTTGAACATGCCTTAAATAAACTAAATTTTCATTATTTTTAGATTAAGAAACGGAATTTTATTATGTTTTTAAATATTTTAACACATGTCCGATAATATCTCATTTCAGTGCAAAATATTTCATTCGGGTAAATAGACTAAGTTGACTTTTTGTATTTGTACGTTCCCGTAACATTCAAATTTTGACTTCGACTTTCCGCTATGGAAAGACTATGAGAGCTAAAAAAAATTTAGAAGTGGAAAATATAGTCACAAGTAACGTCTCTAAAATGAACACTTTGTCGTACAAACATAAAATAATCATTTCCTGCCTCATAAATGCCCTCAACACATTACAGAAATTAAGTACTATTTCTGTTTGTTTTGAGTTCTTAAAGGATCAATCGCATCTATCGCCTCCTCAATCTGTGTCCGTCTCGGATAGAGCTCACATGAAAATGTTAAATTTGAATTGTTTTCGTTACAAGGTAGTAAGGATGTAACAATGCATCTTTCTGTTACCACATAACTGACACTTGGCACTAAATTCTGCGCCCAGTAACAATTTTGTTCTTACCCAGCAGGAAAACTTTCCCCTCAGCGGAAGTGACTCCTATCATGACAGGAACTGTGGTGAAGTGTCCTTCCTCCAGAAGCGTCCTGACAGAGTCGGGAACAAGAGCATGTGATCCTGACTCCTCACTGGGAAGAAAAGGAGGACTCTTCACTTTCAAGCCATCCTCCTGAAACATTGCGAAGCAGAATTTTAACTCTGTGTACAAGCCACCATGATAGAGATTTAATATGTTATGCAGAAGTCTTGGAAAATATTATGCTTTCAATATGAATTTTAGTTATCGGTACATACATATATGACGTTTAGGGCAAGACTTCAATCCAGATTGAATCTGGAGCGGAGTCAACTGGGAGTGAATGTATAGCGAACATGTATTGAAGAAATGTGTTTATGGTAAACACTACAATCCAAATTGAACAAAAACAAGAGTGATGTTGGAGTCAACCTGGACTGAAAACGTACTAATGCGATCTATCGACGACAATACGAAGCAGAAAACAGATGACGAACGGAAAATAAATGTTGCTCCAAATAAACCTTTTCTTCGCGGGACGTTCCACTTGTCATGTTCCGTTTCGCTTTATAAAAACCGTTTTGCTTTATAAATACTTGCCTATAGGATTTTCTACTTAATAATAATTTATTCTTTGTTCTTCTTAAACCTAACCACAACTCATAAGACAGCAATATGGCGGCAACTTGATCCTACGCGTTTACTTTTCAGTCCAGCATGGGTTTACAGTAAAATCTCAATCAGGATTCTTCACTTCTGTCCAGCTCAACAAGTGGAGTGTATTATCTCGCTTCACTCCTACTTTACTGCACTGCCATTGAATAGTTTAGTTAAAAAGTATGGAGGCCCCTTAAAACAGATTACGAAGACACCAATTTTTTTTTGTAGTTTTCGGTGGTGATATAAAACTTTAGAGAATAATGGAGGCCTTTAAATGGGTATACACATGTTTAGTAATGTGAAAGCTATTCCTCCGCAAATGTCACTCTCGTAAGTTGAAAGAGTTCCCACATAAACTTCTCTCTACCGAAGCTCTGCGCAACTCTCGGCGGCCTGGGCGGGTAATCACCTTAAGATGGTACATATTTTCTTATTTTGGTTGTTTAGGAACACTTATTTAAGCTGTAGAGGCATTGTAGTTATATATAGCTCACTTTTCAACTACACAACCTTACGTTAAACCCATAAATCCATAAGATCTGTATGACTACGACGTAATTAGTTAAGACAAGACGTTACATTTAAATCATAGATACGTGTGCTGTTTCAGGGACATCAGGTATTGCCTAAATTATCTTTGATGATTAAACCTGAAGGCATTTTTTAAAATTAAAAGAACTATACAAAAAGTTTCTGAGTACGTCTAAATGAAAACAATTTACGATAGTGATACGTAAATGGAAAATTAAACAAGAGTGTCAAAGCACATAGTCATAAAAGTCCAAACATTTTCTACCCAGGTTTTGGTATCGAGTGCTACTGTGATATAACTCTTATATCAGTTCGATAAAAATGTGTTTAATTATTCGGAAAATGGCGTTCCTTGTGTTTTTTTTTACGTAAACGCGTTAATTTCATTTTAAGTATTTAATTTAGTCACGGTAATGTCATCAAGCATTTATCCTTGGATTCTGACGCCTGACTCATAAGCGGCAATGTTTTAAATCCGTGGTATTTTTTACATTATAATTAAATGCTTGGTGAACTGCATGCCTATTTTGAAACAGAAATGTTTCGTGTAATTCTAATGTCGATAACAGATATTTTGAGGAAAAGTCTATCAAAGTAGAATCAAATAAGTATAATTTAAATTAAAATATTATTTTTTAAATTATATTATACCTATTATAATTGTATTAAAAAATATTTTTTCTCCGATTTTAGACTTATTTTTCACTATTTATTCGTAGCACTACAAAAAAATTGCCAATAAAAAAATTTAGCAAAATGTTGATACGACATATCGTTTCACTCTAGGAAAATACTGTTTGATAAAATCATGTCATTAAATAAAGCTTTAATTCTCATTCTATTTCTCACTTATTATGATATCATATAAAACACATGTTAACGAAGCAGCGTTCTGAAACCGTGCCTTAACTTCAAAATTTCTCACAACGCCAATAATGCAGCTGCAACTACCAGTGTTATCAGGACACGTTACTTTATACAGGTAACCACAGTGGCCACTCTAAAAGGCACAATGTGTAGTTTAACAATTTTTCTGTTTTCAATTCACGAATGCCAAAGCGCATTTCATATAATAATCAAATTATTAAAATAATTATTAATACGTGTTTAGCTGCATTTTGTGTATTTTAAAGTTAATTTCTTTAGGTTAAACTGCCTATACCATATTTTTAAATAAGTCAGTAACGAAAAAAAGAATGCATTAAAATCAAAGTGTTTTATTCTGATGGCAGTTACGAAACTGAATGCAAGTAATGTCTCTTGGTGTACTGTGTAAGAAATAAAATCTGAATTTATTTGCCTACGGATATTGCAGAAATACAAATTATTGTTTAGGCATCTATTGGTAGGTAAAAAATCAGTAATATAAATAGCTTAAGACATAAAACATTTTGCAGCTGTCAATTTCGTTATCAGATCACTTTACTTCATACAGGAAACCACAGATGTCTTACTACAGGGCACAAAGTACAACGGCACGGTCTACCGCAATTTTCATCATTATTTTATTTTTTATTTGTACCATGTATTTTTTTATTATTTTAGACACAAAATGTGACTAAATTTGGCTCCTATTAAATTTTCTTTATCTCTAATAGTTTTCGCGTAAATAAATTAAAGAATAAAAATTATTTGTATTTAAAAAAAATTGAATTTTTAAATTTTTATTTTTAGTTTAAGCATTTTTTTAATTCAAATAATTTTTATTCTTTAATTTTATGAGCATGTCATTGTAGCCTGTAATGTCTTTATCCACTGTGATTTTTTTGAGTTTGGTATATCAGTTGGTTTTAGTGTAGTCTTTAAAATGGAAACATGAAAAATTTGACTTTAACAAGCCATTACCCGAAAACTATAGGAGATAAAAAAAATTTCATAAGAGTCAAATTTAGACACATTTTGTGTCTAAAATAATAAAAAATATATCTGTCACAAATAAAAAATAATTGTGATGAAAATTGCGGTAGATTGCGCCCTTAAGGGGTATTGATCCCTACCACCTTGGATTTATCTGCTTCTTCTCGATAACTTCTGTTCCCGTCGATTTATCAAAAGTTTTGTCACGACAAGGCATAGATACAAACTTAATCGATTTTATGTAATTGCTGGAACCATAATATATTCATTATTTTGCAACGGGAAACAGCTGAAAAGGAAAAATTGCTTTATTTACGGGAGCGACTACAGAGTCCGCAACATTAACAGAAACAATGCCATACGGATTCCAAAAAGTGAATGAAACAATAAACTATGTCTTGTCAGCGTGAAAAAAGTAAAACAATGTGTCTACTCCCTTATTTATAAGAAAAACCGAAAAACTGATCTGACAGGGATCAACCCCCCTTAACTCCTTTTATGTTGTTTTCCAAGAACTAATACCCATAATACTAGCAACTGGAGTCATATCATTCATTCAAATCTAAACGAAATAAGAGCTGTCGTACTTGCTGCGAGAGTGCCTCAACCTGGTTGGCCAGAATGCTGTGGGCGGGGACTGTGCTGAGGAATAACGCCACCTGTTGCGGATCACGACTGTTACACCCCAGCAGCTTGGCGAGGCGCAGGGCTCTGGCCTTGCTGACGTCACTGGACACTATACATCTGGGCAGTAGAGCCGTGCCGCTTTGTATTATGGCTCGCTGGAACAGACCTGCGACACGTCAATACTCCACGTCTGCCAGCTTCACAGCGGGACCAACATTTAATCGACTCCCATCTATTACATTTCTTAGCATTTGTTGCATATGTGTAGTCATTGTCAGTAGAAACTTAAAATACTGTTAAATAAAATGCAAGGCGAGCTGCTTTTAGGCTCGTTTGAGATGGAGATCACGATATCTACTTGATTCTTTAATAGCAATCAAAATGTACCCTCAATAATGTCTCAACAATTATCTGATAACAATGAATCATATATTTTACAACTCCGTTATACACACAATGAAATTTAACCAAAGAAACATTAGTTGTCTCTGATGACTATGCAATAGAAATACCTACCATTAAAAGTTCAATGAAATATTAAGATTACAATCATTAATAAATCAACATATAGCCTTATTAGTTATTAGTTCATGATGGTGGTGTTCAGAGCCTGCTGCGCAGCACCTCGAGTGCACCACTAACTTCGTTCTTCTGGTCACTGACACTAGCTCCCGATGCGTTCCTACTTCACTTGAATCGCCAGGTCGCCCCTTAAGGGTGCGTTGTAGACAAATAAACGCTGAAAACATCAATTGAAATATACACTTTTCTTTTAAACCAATACGGACAAAATACAAAATGACAGTCCTAGGTAATAGTATTTGCCAACTTTGAGGAAATAATTATCCAGAACAACTAATTCGTTATGCGTGATCTCTTGCGCCGCAGTTAAATGCACGAGGTTCCGGCGTAAGAGATTGTACCTCATAAGTTCGTAACACTGGAAACCATTTTGTTCAAAGCGTTGGCTAAAACTATTGTCTAGGATTGCTGTTTTTTACTTTTGCAAATTGGCTTTAAGAAACCAACAGTTATAGATTGATGCTTTTATCTTTGCATTATCTACCACACACTCTTTTATGTCGTCATTCACTGCTCTGTAGATATCAGCCCACAGCTTCCCAGCGGTCATTTCAATTGCACAGGCATCTTTCCAGGTCTCATCTCAGCTCATACATGCTCCTCACTCAAGTCAGACTTAAAAACGAACTATTTCGCAGTTTGACATCTTATATACAGCCCACTTAATGACTTCATTTGGTGGAGTTACATGACGACCGAAGATCTAAAAAATAGATATTGCATCACGCATATATGCGCAGAGAATCGTTTAAGCAATGGCGGCGTTGGAAATGCCAGGGCAGACCTGGCTCCTGTCACGCACATGGAAACCCAATAAAGAATTTCGGAGATGTGGCAATGTTCCAGATTCACGTCGCTGTCAGGTAAAACTCGTGATATATCGGCGGCAGATTCATAGGGCTGCCCACCTAGTTGTGTAATATGCTGCCTGTACGGCCAAACTCGCAACACTGCCCCCTCCTTAAGAGTTAGTGGACCTGGCATGTGAGATGTGCTGTAACATGGTACAGAAAGTATTTTTTCTTGTATAACTATCACAAATGTTTACAATATGTTTATCTATGAATACAAGACATACTTAAAACAGTGTCTCTGTGATTTTACTAATTAAAAACATTATTTTCAAGATCCTCAAAAGTGCTAAAAGTGACATTTTCACGTTGCTGTGGCTGACAAAATATTAACCATAATCGTAAAACAAAATCGTAGAAAACTACATTGGTATTTACCACATATTTTCCACTAATAATGGGTCATCACTTTAAATCCCACTGAAAAACACATTCTACTAAAACACTGTACGCTAGTTTAGTACTTCGCGTCTGGAGGTGATGATGCGTTTGACATACGTGCTATATTGGACTTATCGCTACCCCGTTTCCGTGGCTCGAAACATAAAGGAAAGCTAGCGTCCAATAACTCATAAGTCTGTTCGTCCCGAACAAACACGAAAGCCACAGCTCCAAGGCAGCTCTGTCGATGAGGACGATCCTAGGTGTTCTCATTTGAGAGCCCCGACGAACAATCGGAAACATCTCATTGTAGATCTTCAGAATTTGATAAGGGCCTTTTCTATTGCTATGCGGTTTGGGACATGGCCCTTTCTTGTTGGTTGTACAATCACACATGTTGTTCTTCTTAGAATGTTTCATCAGTCACATTTTTATCGTAGCATGTTTTCATTCGACCGGTGTTAACACGAAGGTGCTGACTTGTGAAGTTGTGGGTGTGGACCAACTTGCGATGCAATTCATACTAGGGATGCAATCGGATCTTCCTCCGTCTAAAGTTAAAAATTCAGGTCGCTCGTGAGACAGAACTCTCTCTCCCAACAGCATCCTCGAAGATGTCACCTTAGTCACTTCATGAACAGCACAGAGATATGCTAGCAGCAATATGCTACTTTTTTTGTCCCAATCCTTTTGACTGTCTAACACAAGGACCGATGGGAACTTTTTTTAGGGTACAATTGAAGCACTCGTTCATTCCACCGAGCAGTGGATGTAAAGGTGCAGTCCAGGTCTTCTTTATCCCGCTTTTCCTCATCACTTCTTGGAAGAGAGCTGCTTTAAAATTCCGCCCAAATGAAGCTCCAATGGCACCCCAGACCTTCAGGACATGTGTTCAAACAGAGCATTAGCCACTGTGTCGGCCTCTTGGTACGGTATGGGGAGAACATCAAGCCATTTGGTGGAATATTCTTGTGCCACCAACAAGTTCCGAGTATTTCTCTCTGTAACTGGCAAGAGGTGAAAGATTTCGACTACTATTCTCTCGAATGGGACACTGACATTGTACTTCTGCAGACAACCTCGTTGTCTGGTCCTTGGCCCTTTCTTTACAGAGCATGTGCGATTCATTATGCACCACCTGTCGACATCATCACGATAATACAGACAGTAGAACCTTATTCTTTAGTTACGGAACTTCTTTAGTACTTCTGGAAACTTTTTCTCTGGGACAATCATCGACTATATTCTACTTATGAATTCATTTTGTGTTGATTATATCGGTTTTTCGTCCTTGTGCCGTCTTCTGGGATATGAGTAATTCCTTTCAGGGATTATCTGTATGCTTTGTATCTGTTGACTACAACTTATTGGCTTTTCTTCCTTTTTTTTTTTGTTTTGTTTTGTTTTGTTTTATTGTGGGTGTTTCTGCAAAACAGCAAAGTTCGCCCGCAATGGCGTGTGTCCAAAAAACTGTTATGTTTATAACACGAACCCATTGCAAGAATAGTTCAAAGATCACATTAATCCTAGGTTGTCGTGAGACAGAATCTGCTGCACAGCATCGCGAGTGCACCACTAACTTCACTCTTCTGGTCGCTGAGACCAATTCTTGATGCGTTCCTACTTCTCTTGAGTCGCCAGGTCGCCCCTTGAGACACCCGACACTGAACTTCAGATATCCGCCTACAGCTTCTCTGTGGAAATATCAACTGCAGAGACGTCTTCCCAGGTCGCCTCTCTGCTACCTCGTACACACTCCACACTCGAGTCAGACTTACAACTGAGAGATTTCGTAGTTCGGCGTCTTATTTACAACCCATTTAATGACGTCAGTTGGTGACATCGTATGATGACCGAGGGTCTAAAAATACGCATTGCGTCACGTATATAGAGGGCATACAGCAGAAAGTGTCCAAGTCAAAATATAGCGAAAATGAGATGAAATGTCCGTCTGCCTAATAAAGTTGTGAAGTATACGATGAAAAAAGCCCAAGTCAGTGTCTCAATCAGTACAGTAAGATCTAAACACATAAAACATTGTTCAATGCAAACTAAGACAATTTATGTTGACACGATAAACGATTTTAGAAGTCGTAATGACCAAATCACTTGGTCACTTGTGCATGCGATGCACTTCAGTTTCGATACGCGACCAACTTGAATAATAAAATAATAATATAAAAACAAGGTGTTTGTCGAAGCAGAAAAAATTACATGAAAAATAAATGTTCTAAATGAATAAAAATAACAGCAAACTCAGAAAACTACACTAAAGACAGCTCAGACAAATGCTGAGATAATGACAATATTACACACACAACAGTGAACGACTGAAAGACTTTGAATAAGTTACGCTGTAATGTAGGGATCCTATTTCTACTGTTTTTAAGATGATATGTTTCCCAGTTTTGTAGAAAGCAGAATTTACTTTTTTTCTTTATAAGAAAAATATTGTTTCGGTTCCTGAATTAGAGATTGTTTTGCGATTTCGCTCTCATTTAGGTTTCAAACATGCATTGCAAATGCTGTATACATAAGCTGTAATGGTCTAGAAAGGGGGACAGAAATGTGGTGACAAGCTCGTCGGAGGAAACAAGAGACTACTGTGTTCTTCTATATCTTAACTGTTGTGTCATCTACTCTACAGTATCTTTGACGTTGCCGTTCTGTAAAACCCACTTGAGTTGAACTAAAATACAACTGTCACACCACGCCGCAATCGAAAATCGTCGATGTTTCGCGGGAACCAAACGTAAATGGCATATTAAAATTAAATATGGACACACAAACGTAATACGTTTATTTGCTCGAGCTTGTCACTTCGTGATCTGAAGAGACAGTTTTTTTCACCAACCAGAGACCACGGGAGTGAACTAAATTGACACGGTTCCACGCCGTGAGTGTTGTACCTGCAGCTAGAGGCGTGATGGTTAGGAAGTGCACGCTGAAGCCCCCTGCACTCTCTCCGAAGATGGTGACGTTGTTGGGGTCTCCTCCGAACTGCGCAATGTTGCTCCTCACCCACTTCAGAGCCAACAACTGGTCCCTCAGACCGTTGTTCGCCGTAATGTCAGCACCTTCCAAGTGCAGGAAACCTGCAGGTATTGAAACAATGATAACAGCTCGTTCGCTATTATTTAACAAATCTGTTTGTACTTACGTATATACAGGTGTCCAGAAACAACCGCATTATAAGCACACCGCTAGAATCCTGGGCTAAATTGGAGACTAAATTGTGACAAAATGTTGTACTATGACATTTTACGTGCACAATGTGGCAACATAGCACTGTACTTAGTCACCTCTTGCGCTCCACAGATTTCTTACATACCTTACTACTACCTGCGTATAATGGGTTCAGGGTAAAATCCCGAGGAGACAAACCATGATTATACATTTACTTGACTTAACATACATAAAATAATGCATAAACCTTGGAGAGCAATATGGTGCTTTCTTGCTCGTAAAACGTCGTCGTACAACATTTTGCCACAAACATTTTAGTTTCCAGTTCAACCCAGGATTCGGATGTTTTTTGCTCACTATGCGGTTGTTTCTGAACATCCTTTATATACATATTTAGCTACCCACAAGGATCACGTACAGTAGGGGATCCGCGGTAATCGAACGGCCAGACCTTTCGCCTCCCACCAAGGCGATCCGGGCTCATTTCCCTGCGGGGTCGGTACCCGGACTTTCGCATTAGGCGTATTTTAGCGGTTGAATTGGTAGCGGTACCTGTAAACAGAGCATTTTAGCGCTCCTGTTTACAAGGGTGTTAGCAAACATGCTGCAACCAGGCTGGGGGTGTTTGCACGTTTCTGGCAAACGAGGCAAGAGGACGGTTACAGGGTTTGTTCACAGGATGTTTACCTTTACTTTTATTTCCTGTTTTGTTTCGAACAAATCTGAAATT
>PNEQ01057067.1:51784-71572 GCA_003012365.1 Medauroidea extradentata
TGAAGAAGTATTTTCCTTTATACAGTCCAATTCTATTCCTGATAAGACAATAACAAGTTCACAATTTCGTAACTCCATGGTGGTAGCCATTTATGTTTACTGAATATTGCATTTTAGCGATTTCTTGTAAATGCAAACAGATTCGGCAAACGCTTGCTAACAGCTTATGACCAATTCAACCGCTAAAATACGCCTATTGGAGCAACGCCGTGATGGTGGGCGGGGGAAACGGGAGATCTCCGAGATTACATGCCAACCAACGGCCGGCGTCATACAGCACGATTCACACACATGCAAATTCTAGCTCGAGCCAGCCGGGAATCGAAACTTTGGTGCCTTGAGGAGAGGAGTAACATAATATAAACATATCTGATACTACGTCAGCTACGCACATGTTTTTTTCAGTCATGACTCTCGATCTACATGACAATTTCAGTCTTATATAAACAGTAAACTAATCAGAAATTGTCTCTACAAAATTGTCTTCTTAACTTAAACTTTATTTGCTATTGTGCCCTCCAGTCGGTCAGGATCTCAATCTAAAAGTAAACTACTTAGGAAAATACTACAACTATCCACATTAGGAACCACAGCCTCTCGCAAATGAGTCAGACATGCTACTGCATAGCCAGACACACTTCTTATGAACATAAAGAGTTAAACGTCATTAAATTTATACGAGGGAATCAATGCACTTGTTTTGAGTGTACGCCTGACAGTTTAGTTTAAACTTCCAGACACAGCTTGAACTCCTGTTACTCATAGTGATCGTGACCCTTCCATAAACTTGTTCATACTTGTATTATTGTTCAAGCAATTAACATACGCGCATGCAAATAGTATATACAGTGAAACAATTAGGTTGCATGAGAGGATATTTTATGTGTTAGATTACTTTGTTTTAATATTTCTGCTCTTCTTTGTTAATATAATTTACCTTCTTGCTTCAGAGTAGAAAATAGCCTGTATTAATGTATTTACTGCTCCAATGTTAACCTGTTATTTACCCTTCATAAATGTTACTGAAGTGTTATACTTCAGTAATGTAGTTAGACTCATCTAGGGTTGATTGCAGAGTCAAGTGAGAAATTCTCGAGGTAAAGTTGAAACTGAGGAGAACTTGAGTAAAATGTGAGTATTTTTCGTTTGCTTTGCACAGTCAGGAAATTGAGATATCGCAGTTAAGGTGAAGTGTTGTCACTCATTTGGCGAGAAAAACAAATTATTTTCATGCCCGGACTTACTAATTTAATTAAAATTTATATTATATTTAATTTAAAATGAACAAAAGTAACGTTTTAACAATTTGATAATTCATAATTTAAGTTTCAAATGCTGCACAGTTGACAAAATGTCAAATTTAAATTTAATTTTACACTTGTTTTCATGCTAGTTGATTGTACAATAAAAACATAGTACTGGATACGTCAACCATACACTTTTAAACAAAATACGATTTTTAATTTATGTTTTTAGATTACATAATAATTAATGATAGTAATATTTAGCTTAAAAATATATACCTACGGTACTAATTTTCCTTTATTTTGGTCAACAAATAAGTTATATTAAAATAATACAATGCAATTTTAAAAAACTGTTTGTATAAAAATACGTCATCGATTCTGTTTATAATACGGTCTCGTAACCATTTCGTTTTTACACAAAAGAGGCATTTAAAAACGATATTGCTTTTTTTTATATAAAAATATTTAACGGATACAAACTGTCTGTAAATACCTGTGCGTTCGTTCCTTTACACCATCATTATGTTCCGCCTAAAAATATCACCAACAAATTCAAAATAAAAATACTATTTTTTCCCATGTTGCATCCTAACCTCTATATTAACGCCGACATCACGGATTTGCAGCTTGAGAAAATCTTAAGGAAGGTCTGAAGACACATTAAGAAATCCTCAATTTTTCCTTAGATTTCACTCCCTTTTCGTCTCTGCATTGAAAATTTCTCACACTTCACTCAGAGAGGCCTTAAATTATTCACAATATGGGCCGATTGCTGAGTCACGTGAGGAAAAACTTGAGGTAAAGGCAAAACTAAGGAGGACTTTAGTAAAAGCCGAGAATTTTTCGATTGCATTGCACAGTCAGGAAACTTAGATAGTTGAGTTGAGGTGAAGTGTAATCACAATATTCGCGAGAAAAATAATTTATCTTCATGCATCGACTTGTGAATGCAGCTAAAATGTTTATTATTTTACGTTTATTATGCACAAAACTTACATGACAGCGATTTGGTGATTCATATTTTGTGTTTCGCATACTGTAAAATCTGAAACAATCGAAAATAAAAATTATAAAAATTACTTTGTTGAGTTTGTTTATAAAATGGTATCATAACCATTTTGTTTGGAAACAAAAGTGACATAAAAATATATGACATCACTTTCATGTAAAAATGTACAACGAACATAAATTATGTTGTAGATGCCAGTGCAGTCTTTCATTTACACCATGGTTATGTTCCTCCTCTAATCTCTCATATATCTAAAATGAGAATATTATTCTCCCCCATTTGGCATTCTAACCTCTATTTACCACCGCCATGATTGATTTGCAGTTTGAGAAAATCTTAAGGAAGGTCTGACGACACCTTAAGAAATTTTCAATTTTTTTTATTTCACTCACTTTTTGACTTTGCAATAAAAATTTCTCACAGGTCACTTAGAGAGAGAAAGAGAGAGACTGTGCAATTGTCTCTTAGAAAAAGCAATCTTACCTTAAATTTACATTCGTATAATACATGCAATTATAAATTTAAAATTTTCTTTTATGTTTGCTACACACGCTACTGTTGAAATTTCTACTATGCCGTATAGTTGATATCTACCTAAAAGTCCAAGACGGTAGTTGATTGTCACAATGATGACATCCTCAGCAACCAGGAAATCTGGCCCGTACTCATCTGTGTTTCCCGAGCCATAAGTGAACCCTCCACCGTGGATCCACACCATTACAGCCTTTGCAGACTTCGCTGGCCACTGATAATAGACAATCAGACGATCCTGTTAGCCATTATTTTTACAAAATAAATATTAAAGCTACTGCCGTTCTAAACTCGTATCACGCGCGAGGCATATTGCAAACGAAATAATGAATTGTATCAATCCTAATATTTTTAGTGCACCTGGTTCACCATTTCAATATGCTTTATACAAAATGGATCTCCTAATTTCAAATAAATCACACACTTACACATGTTTGGGAATTTTCTGTAAGGTGACGTGAGCTTTGGCTCCACCCTTGAAGCGAGGATTTGGGTCGAGGCTTGAATGATAGGTTGTTTCCTGGTGAGCAAGCCTGACTTTGTTGTCTAGTATCAGGAATAGTTTCGTTCTGCCGTTGCAACTGGTGGACTCCTAATTATCATGGTGTTAACCACTTGTTTTGAATTTTCGTGAGTTTATCCTTCTCGAAACACCATTGCTGTGAAATTGATACTAACATTTGCTGAGAAAGCCGAAATCACATACAATGCCCCTTCAAACAGAGGGCATAAATGGAATTCTGATGTTTTTTTATAACGTAAGAGTTCGAAGTGTACATAATTTTACTGTAACAAAAAAAAAATACATATAATACATATATATCTATCTGTGTGGGGAATAGGCAAGTATTTATTATGGATTAAATCTTAGAGACAACAAGATCATTGGAGATAGAATCTAAAGGCCCTGGGACTGATACATGTACGCAAGAAACCACGCCAGCAATGCCAGAAAATTAGAAAATCGAAACCAGGATAGTCATATCAGAAATCAAATCCGCATCCTTCTAAATACGAATCGTGTGAGTTGTCATTACATCATCGTGCTTTGTTTCTAAAGCGAATGGTCCCAACACAATTTTATTAAAACTATATATTATTGTTTTTTGTTTTCTGGCATTTGAAAACTATCTACCGCATCAGTGGGAGTGTCGATGTATTCACTTTTTACGTGACGGCTTACCTGCGGGGTGTATACGTTCAGGAACAAGCAGTCTTCGTTTCCGACTAGCTGTCCGGATTTGGTATCAAATTGTAAAGACACTGCTCCTTCCACTGTGGCATCTCTAGTTCCCGTCCAGCCTTCGTGTTCCTCTGGAGCCTTGAACAAAGCAAACACAACTACTGAAAAATTACTGACGAGGTTCTTCTTAAACAAATGTTTAAATGATGCACTAAAGACGAAATCTTCAGAAAAATAGTTTTCTCAGACATACCCTTAAAAATATAGCAAGAACTACATTAAAAATGTAAAATACTAAAATTATTTAGTCCTTAGTAAAACAGGCAACAGCTTACATTCATAAGAAAAGTTTCGTTACATGTTTTACAAATACTAAGGCCAGGGTAAAAGGTGGAAGAAGTCATATATTGATTAACACACTCTAACGTGCGACAAAAACTAAAAATTACAGTATTTTGAATCACTTTGTCTTGCCCTGATAAGAGAGTAGTGTAGAATAAAAAGCAACGAGCACCATTGCATGACATAATGTGTAAGCATTTTAAGAATACTCGTAAAAAAAAATAAAGTTTTGGAAATAAATGTAAACTATAAACAATTTTACTCAAATATTGAGCTTAAGTATAAAAACACATGCGTTGCCATATTTGTGGCACAGGAAAAAAACTTACATATTTTTACAAGTTGGGCAGTGTATGCTGGATTATGGAGGTCTTTGATTAACTAAAATACAATTAATAAAGCAAATACTAATTATTTACAACTATCTATACCAAATTTCCAGCAGGTCACTATGGTCAAAGACAACTTAATAAACGTCTCTGTTAAGTCACCAGTATGTCAAAAGTTAATGGCAAACAAAAACAGATAATTAATACATACATAATGATTACAGATTCAAAACACTAAAGTCTCAGTTATGTATACGAGCTCCGTGTCGCAAAATTTTGAACTAGGAAGTAGTTGAATCGGTATGTATTAACTGGTAAATCATATATCCTGGAGGTCGTCATGTCTTCACCATTTCGCAGGTGCTTTCACGAATCCAGCTAACACCCCCCCCCCCTTTTTTTTCCTCTAAACTTTGTCCGGCATAAATAAGTTCAAATTACGAGAAAAGAAAGGGAGTATTCCGACATACTATTAATCTTTTCTTCTCACTAACTGAATAGTTCCCAAAATATTGCTTTCTCTATCATTTGTTCGTACGGCTGTCTCACGAGTTGGTCACTCCTGGTATAAGCATAATGTGCATTACATCGCATGAGCTGAAATCAAAGGCCGTACGCCTCATATTAAAGTCGATGTCGGAGGTCTTGTATATAGGCCTAGTTTGTGTCCTTTTCATCCCAAAAAGCTAGAAGAATTTTGTATATATTCTCTAACCTCTGTGATCGTAAAATGATATTTCAAGGGTGCGAAAGTTGTATGGTATAGAGTATGCAAACAAAGATATATCTTTTATCGATTCGTCTAAATAATAAATTTTTACCCGTAACATAGACATTTAAACGTCAGTGAAAGACAAGTAAACATGCATACCTAACACGTTTCCAACAAATAGTCCCTAAGAAATTAATACTATTAAAACTGTATTTTACAATTTTGTTTGTATTACAGATTACGACTGAAAATTAAAGTTTCAAACAGATCAGTTTGAAGGCGACCAAGAAAATGTTTCTGAAGACAACATGAGAGTCAGATTTATTTATCACGTGCTTCAGTTACCAGAGACTGACCTTGAATCTGAGAGGTCCCACAGGCGGCTTGGCGTATGGTATGCCCTGGAAGCTGTAGTAAATGAGACCAGTGGTGGGTGAGGTAACTCTTCTGCCTTGCAGTCTCCCCTGAGGAATGTCTACCGTCACCAACTCTGACATCTGCAAAACACAGTCCACTGACTCTCTGACCCTTTTGCATGAATCACAGTAATTACCAAAGTAATTCTGTAACTAGTATTTCAATTTAATGGCAAAGAGTCAGAAATCCGTGAATGAGTGAGAGATTTTGGTCAGCGCTTAAAGGTCTTTAGCGCTGGTGAGGGGTGATGTGATGTTAGTATGGAGCAGCGCCAGAATGAATGGGCGGGGAAACGGGAGATCCTCGAGAAAACCCGCCGACCAACGGCATCGTCCGGCACGATTCCAACATGCGAAAATCCGGGCACCGACCCCGCCGGGCATCGAACACGGATCGCTTTGGTGGTAGGCGAGAGGTCTGACCCCTCGGCCACCGCGGTCCGAAATCCGTGAAACTATTAAAGTTATTTCCAGGTCACTTACCTATGAAAATAATCCACATTTCAGAGTAGGGCTAATGTGTACTCATAAAAAATCCCTTGCAATAGAAACACTGTCTTCGTGCCTCCCATCGCAGGTGGGAATCGTGCCGCACGATGCCGAGGTCGGAGAGTTTTTCGGGGTTTCCTCTTTTCTCCTGTCTTGCATTCCGGCACTACTTCGTACTCACCTCATGTCACTCCTCAAGAGCGCGGGCGCGGTCTACCGCAATTTTCGCCACCATTATTTATTTTTACTTGCACCAGACATTATTTTCTCTTATTTAAGACACAAAATGTGACTAAATTTGGCTCTTATGAAATTTTTTTATCTGTCATAGTTTTCGCGTAATGGCTAGTTAAAGTCATATTTTGCATGTTTCCGTTTTAACGACCACACTAAAACCAACTGATATACCAAACTCAAAAAAATCACAGTGGATAAATACATGGTAGGCTACAATGACATGCTCATAAAAATAAATAATAAAAATTATTTGAATTTTAAAAAAGTGCTGAAACTCAAAATTAAAATTTGAAAAATTCAATAATTTTTTTAAAAATACAAATAATTTTTTTTCTTTAATTTTATGAGTATGTCATTGTAGCCTGCAATGTCTTTATCCACTGTGATTTTTTTGAGTTTGATATATCAGTTGGTTTCAGTGTGGTCGTTAAAACGGAAACATGCAAAATATGACTGTAACAAGCCATTACGCGAAAACTATGACAGAAAAAAAAAATCTCATTTTAAGAGTCAACTTTAGTCACATTTTGTGTTTAAAATAAGAAAAAAATGTATGGTGCAAATAAAAAATAAAATAATGGTGATGAAAATTGCGGTAGACCGCGCCCTTAAGCCTAGATGCTTTTCTCTGACCAATTTCTCATCAATTATTATTCCAGTCTTCCCAAACTTATTAAAAACATACTTTTTCACACAGTTAATTATCAAAATCTTATGCTTTTTAAGTCTGCAATTCTGCTGTGTAGGCTATAAAGGCAGCATAATTTTTTTTGCCGACAATTTCACGTTGGAGCAGGGCGACGAAAACCTGCGGACCAAATTACCTCAGCATCTTGCGCAAAAGAGCAACGAACCACTAAATTGCGCGCATTCCGCTTACTTGACTTTGCTCATTATTCTTGTACCAGTTCTAGTTCCACCAAGTCAACTCCAATTGATTCAGCTGGGAACAGATGGCAGCACACTTTATAATCTCACATAAGACACCACTGTTATATTCATTTTGTTACTCACGAGAAGTTTTCTTTCAATAGTTTAATTTTTTATATTTTTAATGTGCTCATATGGAACACACATTTGCCTTCTGTCAGGCATTAATTATTTAAATTTAAATATGCAAGCATAAATTTCTTAAAATCAGTGGGAAATGTTAAAGACGGAACCATCGTTGGCACAAAATGACAGGAAAAGGGAAAAGAACAGGCCACGGCCTATAGTTAGAAACCATCAATGGATTATACTGACGTAGTTGCGGAAAAACGATAATTCGCATTGCCGAACCGGGAATCGAAACAATGTCTTTCCAAATACGAGTCCGTTCCCTCGCTTGGTGACAATTGCAATTGAGGCAAGGTGGCTTAACTACCATGGCGAGTGATCACACATAAGCTTCGGGAACTTGGGAAACCCTACATAGATTGTCAAATCACCGCCAACCTTGAGGTTCGACCTTGACAACACGTTGATTCTAGAACTAAACATGGCCCATGAGTCATTATAAACAATTGCGAGAGTCGCTTGAATATTTACCAAAACGATATAATTTTATTTAAGCGAGTAGCACCATGTAAACTATAATCACAGCCTACAATTTCCTCTAGAAAATATTATTTTAAAAATGTATCTACACATCACATACTCATATAAGAATAATACTCCATAATGAAAAAGTTTGGTTTAAAATAGTTCAGGTATTATAAAACAAATACCAACAAGGTGAATAATATAAACTACCGCTAACATTCCTGACAGAAGCATGTATTTCATGTCTTAACAATTAAGGGCGCGATTCACATCAGTTTTCAACGTCTATTTTTATTTTTGTATTCGTACCAGATATTTCTTTTCTTATTTAAAACATAAACTGTGACTAAATCTTCCTCTTAGGAAATATTTATATCACTCATAATTTTTTGCGAAATGAGTCGTAAACGTCAAATTGTGCACTTTACGGTTTTATGTACGCCAATAAAACCAACTGACATACCAAACCGAAAAGAATTCACAGTGTATAACCATGTTGTAGACTATGATTTGAAACACATTAAAAAGAAATAAATAAATAAATATATATATATATATTTGTACTTTTAAAAAGTTTTTGAAATTTAAACATTTTCATTTAAAAATTCAGCATTTTTTATTAAATACAAAAACATTTTGTTTTTATACATGTCAAATCATATTATGCGACATTGTTATACACTGAATTTTTCGGTTTGGTATGTCAGTTGATTTTAGTGGCGTACACAAAACCATAAAGTGCACATTTTGACGTTTACGACTCATTACGCCAAAACTATGAGAGATACACAAATTTCCGAAGAGGAAGCTTTAATTATAATTTATGTCAAAAATGAGAAAAAAATCTGGTACAAATATAAAAAATAGTAAAAGACGTTGAAAACTGAGGTGAATCGCGCCCTTAAGGTTGTTCAAGTGAGGAAACATTACAATTTTATATTTGTATGAAATAGTGTTAGTTTTGTACACATTACTTGAGAGTACATATACTTCAAACGAAAAAAAAAATTACTCAGCTAGTTTTCCCGTCGTGGCACTTCAAAGTCAAAATTTGCATTTTTTGAGTTCATACAAAATTTGAAAACCAGTTAACATAGTGAAATGAAAAAAAAAATCACATCAAAACTACGTGTCACTCTCTATGGCTTGTAGCATATAAAACCAATTACAAATTTTTTTTATGTTAAATAAAAAATTTAAAAAATTTGAAAATGTTTTTGTTACTTTTAGAAATATATTTTAAGCACAAAAAAAAATATTTTGTATTGGGTTTTTATGTGCTTCAAGCCGTAGACAGTGACATGTAGTTTTGATGTAATTTTTTCCTTTTCATTATATTTACTCGTTTTCAAGTTTTGTATGAAGTAAAAATATGCAAAATTGGCTTTGAAGTGCCATTACGAGAAAACTGACTGGGCTAATTTTTTTCATTAGAGTTATATACTCTTAAGTAATGTCTACAAAACTAACGCTATTTCATACAAATATAAGATTATGATTTTTCCCCACTTGAACGCCCTTAAGCCTAATGTCTGGCACCGGTGTTGTAATCAAAACTTCTCAGGATAAGACAGGTGTTTATCATGCTCTGGTAATGTTCTGTAGAGCGCAATCCAAATGTCGCTCGAGTCTGGGGCGACGTTAAGCGTTGATGCCTACCACGATGGCGTTTACCCTGATTGTAGCACAACCAGGATGTACAGATATGTGATGACTGTTCTGTGAGTAAGGAGGCAACTTACTTTAAAAAATAAACTCTTTTTTTTACAACGTTATTTGACACACTGCGTGGTGTCATCCCAAAATCCAAATGTCGGAAAATGTGGTAAAGGAAGGAGGAAATGCGAGAGGCGTAATTTGCGCCGTCAGGTATATTTAAGACTGTTCCAGTGTGAAATTCATATTTCTACGAAATAATATTTTAGTTACGTAGACGTAACTGGTAACCACATTTTCCTTTTACTGAAAGGGGCAAGAACTGTGATTTGCTCCCTCAAGAACGAATGTAAAGAGGGTAGGAAGGCTCTCTCTATTCTCGTTACATTCATTCCTGAACAAGCATTTTCGACATCCTCGGTACCGCTGCCCCCCCCCCCCCCCCCCCCCCCCCCCCCCCCCCCCCCCCCCACCTCCTCCTATAAGTCAACCATTCGTACATTTTATAGCCAAGGGGTATCACTTGGTAAACAAGTAGACTATAAGCGTGACAAATATTCCCCAATACTTATACAACGTAACACTCACCACCAAATCAAATGCCATCACATTTAATACAATAGAAAATTGATTCAATTTACAGTTAAATTAACTAATTGTATTTATTAGCAACTTTGGTATAATTCTCACGTATTGTTTAAAACCACACATATAATACCGTAAGTAACGACGTGTGACATGAACATGTCACACAGATTTTAATCCGACAACTTCTGACCATCATTCTGTGAATTTAAACCGTGCGAACATAGTTCGGCCAACATTATTTTTTCCATTAAATTTTATGCAGTACCTATTAGTAATAACAAGACTGTTGTAGAGTTTTGCTCAGACATATCAACGTGTCTTTAAATTAATTTTTTTAATACGCTTCTATTTCAGCTTCACTTCTTGGAGGTAATATAATGGAAGAAAGTTTTTAATCTCATATCTTCACTTAGAATACTGCAAGTACAGTTTTTCATCTGATACCCAGTTATTTCGACCTCACGATTAGTAAAAATCTGTAATCTTATCTCTAGCAACGAGCGTATCTGGTGGTGTGACTAAACGTATATGTTATCTATCACAAATTGTTGCTAAGTCATTGTCAAATACCGTACACGTGCATATTTCGTATCCATCAGCCGAATCTCATAAAGTTTAGTACCAAGCCCAACTGAACACTTCCTTCTACAATTGAACTGGTGTTGTGTATTTTATCATACATCCCTCTATTTCATAACGTGTTTTCTTCAGAAGTTGACGTGTCTTCAATAGGTAGTGAGGATTTTCAAATACGGTTAGCGAAAAAAAAAATAAATAAAATAAACACAGACAACCAAAGTTAAAATTTTCGAAATACTCTCACATGAATAATTTTGTTTAATTGAGACATAAAATTATTCAAATCTTTAAATAGAAAAAAGTGCAATTACATTAGGTCAGAATTCATTATTTTGTGGTGATTGTTTACGTGGCCATTAAACAGTTATGTCTTAGACCCAGATTAACTTTATCATAACACACAAATAAAAAAAGAAAAAAAAAAGCAAAAATGAGTACGTTTGTTTATAGCATACAGTAATGCTTACAGAAAAATTACTATGGGGAAAGTATTTTATGTTACATGACCGAGAACTTAAAATTTACATTGAAAATACCACGTGTAAATGAAATCTGACTGCAAAGAAACAAAACATCGTACTTTATTTGCCAATTTTAGTAGGAAATTAATACCACGACTGTGGCAACGGGAATGTCACGCTCATAACCGTAAAGTAGCTTTTCACCACGTGTGTTGAATTTTGTATTTATAAATCATAACAATATTCCCATCGAAATTACTAAATAAAACGTTATTATCGAGATGTAACGTAATTCGTATGCTGTCGGTATTAGTAATCAATAATACCATTCGTACTTCCTGATTGCTCGGAAAAGGGCGAGAATATATTTATTAACTTAATTGCGTAATCAAATTTGGTCAAATGATACTGATTTATGAATTTATAGCAATATAATGTATTTTACTACAGTGCAATAATGATACAATTTAAATGTGTGTTTCTAAACTACCAAACAATATAGAAACCAGTCAAGTAATTATTCAAACTCGGCTTGTGCCGCCACTTCGAAACTGGACGAGCTCATGTGCGCCTGATGCTGGGATGTATTTTGTCTGTCTACGGGCCGGCCTGCGTAACGAGGTGAAGTCGGATAAATAAATAAACTCTCTAAACGCGACTTTCCGTGTTGCGTACCACATGCGCGCTGTGCAATCCGTGCCTCGTGAACCAGCCTATACTCAGTGCAATGGCTGACCTCCGTAGTCGGTTACACACACGTCGGTCTACGGTGCGAGAAGTCCTGGGTCCGAATGCCGGCTCGGGCATGCCTGTTGAGTTGTCCTTTCACCTCGTTTCATTCTCATCGGCTCCCGTCTGCTGACCGTAGGCGCTTACGGAAACTACGTCGGATACACTCGATAGCGAGTAAATCTGTCGGAAACGTCATACGATAAAGATCTACGGGCCCCTCAAGATCTCAAAATGTTCAACTCGATCCCGTCGCCGGATCCACGTAGATCTACCCAGCTCGGGAGCAGGTAGATAGCAGCCAGCAGACTGTTCTAAGGAAAGCGCGCGTAAAAAGTAAACAAACAGACCCCTCGCAAGTGTACATGTTGTAAGGCGGTTTGAATGCATGTTCACAGAAAATACGATGTTGGATCGTAGTATTTTTGTTGAACAAGAAGTCTGGACCAGTTTTTCAAGTAAAAATGTCGCCAGAGTACGTAATTCGTATATGGAATAAATAATTATTACTAGTACGCAAATGTAATGCTACATACGTACATTATACAAGCACAAAAGGATATTCTGCACTGTTTTGACCATAACATAGGTCTGCCAGATCGGCAACTGAAATGACCGCTTTTGCAGATTTTGCTAAATTTTTTTAAAAAGGCCGCCAAGAAACTATTATTTAGATTTACGAATGCTCGTTAAGCATCCAACGTCTGAGTATATCCAGTCTCGTGACCAGCATTACCGACCCAGTACGTTTCCGAAAGCACCTCGTGTGTTTGTGTGAGTGAGGTACGGCGCCAAGGACGATGTTGACCGGCTGGCTCATTTGGTGCGGTCGTATCGCCTCCACTGCAAGACACTGCAACGACGTGCAGTTGTATCGTAGAGCACTCGCCTGAGCCTGACTGACACTTTCAGTGGTGACCCTATCTTTATATTGGTGGAAAGATTTAACTGAAGTTCATTGAATGCTTCTAGAGTAGTTTCACACGAATCCCGTCAGTAGTTTCCGATATAACGGGTTGAAAAAAAAAAACTGTTTTAAACCATTCTGAAGGGCTCCGAAATGATTTTCCTCATCGACCAGCCTTATGTCATCGCTGGAAGTGTATTTTACTTTCGTACACTGATACGATGGGCATTTATGGAACAGTTTGAAAAAAAAGAACGTATCTACGAAAACGCTGCAACACATTTTAAGCGCGTCGTAGGCGAAACCTTTAAAAGGGAGTGTTAGGCAATTTTATTGTGTTTTAAGTTTTTGGGCCATAACATTTATTGAAATTGCATTATTAAAATGATCTCTTCTACAAAGTATACGGAATATATTCTTGAGAAACTGCTTGACATAAATAATAACGTAATATTTTATTAATTTGTCATGCAGAATCATTACAAGAGAATTACGTTTTAACTTTCAAGAATGATTACAAGTACAATATACGCTGAACTATTTCGATCTCCAAAATTCATCACAAATATCTTCTACGCCTCAACATTGTCACATTTACCAAAAAATACTTTAAAAAACAGAAGTTATTGCAGAAAATCGATAAATAAAATTTAGCATCTGTCTCTCCCCCTTAAGACCTCGTAGTTAAAGGGCCGTCAAACCAACCCTCTCACATCACCTCAGCGCAATGTATGCATGGCCGAATGTATACAAGAGTATACCGTTCTGCGCAGGCGCGAACAGTCGCAGCGCCAATTAAATTGTTGTACTTTCCTAACCTAATCCAACAAAACCAACCGTTGAATCAGAACATAGCATTTCTTCATATTTTAAACAAATAGAAAGCAATTTAAACTAATCTAATTTAAACTGAACTAAAATAGTTGTCACGGTGGAATGCCCGCGCATGGGCAAAAGTGTTTGAGACGTGTTGTATTTCTCTCGCTAAACACTTTTGATGCACACTTAAAAAATTATGACTGGGGAGGGAGGGGGGGACAGGACTGAGGCTCCCCCCCCCCACCAACCCGTAATTTAGAACGTATACTAGACGGAATAGTGAAATGTGGTCCTGACCCCCCCCCCCTTACAATAGAGAAACTGATAACATAGCACCATTTTGCACCTTGAAATACAAATTTTTTTCCAGGGCAGGCCCCCGGACCACCCTATTTATTGTGAGGGAAGATAGGTGTTACTTAATAATATTCCCAAATTCGGGACCACCTAAAATTTCTCATTTGTGTATTAGATAATCACGGTTACTGTACTATAGTTTAATGACAGGCATTATTATTAATAAAGCATATGAAACAAAATTTTAACTTAATAAAAATGACCCCTTACTCAAACTAAAGTAAATCCTGATAAGTTTTTTTTTTTTTTTTAAGGAGCCGTCAGAACATCGCCGTTTTCTCTTTGTTGGCTCTCTTCACAATGCTATCTCACTATTATAATTGAGTAGTCCAGATCCAAAACTCGTCTTGTCCACTTTCACTAAAACTGCGCAAATCGCGAAAAACTGATTTGCGAGCCCATTTGTGACATGGCCAAATCAGTTTTTCAAAGTGTATATGTTATTATTAAATAATGCGAGTTTTCAACTTCAGCGCACATTTAAAAGCTACACAAAACTGTTCAGAACTTATTTTTCCTTGGTGATGGACTAGACGATTTTTGGAATTGGGCTACTCAATTGTTGATGAACTTTTTTTTTTCGAAGAGGTATTATTTGTTTTTTTAAATATTTTAACTATCACAAGCCTTAATAATTATGATTAAAAAATAAAAAAAAAATTGACAGAATTACTCTGGGATTGCTTTTTTATATTTTTGTGTGCGTTTTATATTTGTTTTTTTCTTGTTCGTTTTCGTACTTTGTCATTCAACACAAGTTTGATCAGCTAAACAAGAGCAATGGCGTATGTCTACAGTCCAATAAAATTTATTTCTAAACTCCCATTGCAACAAACATTTTAAAATCTCGTAATAATGATCCTATTTAATTTTATGGCTAAACAAATAAAAATTTAATTTCTAAATTTAAGTTACTTTGACATAGATTCAGGTCATTTAATACAGAATAAAAATGTCGGAAAGGAAAACAAATAATTTAAATAATTTTTGCCTTCCTTTGTGTGTACAAAAAGTTGCATATCACCAAGCGCACATACAATGACGGTTTTTTATTTACGAATAAAAATACTTTTTCCTCTTAAGTTTTCACGGTATTAAACATTATAGCCTAAAATATCCTATAGAAACGTTGGCCACATAAGAGATGAACAAATGTTTAGATTGTGGCATAACCTATAGTTAGGTTAAACAGATACTAAGACATGACATATTTAATATAATTTAAAATGTAATTCCCTATATTTGCTCCCGGCAGGGCTCTAAACCTGGGCGTTAGAGGCTCAGAAGTGACGTAGCTATAACGGCGACCTTGAAGCGCGAACCAAGTACCGCATTGTCATAACTAGCCAAGAGTTGCATTATCGTGCAGGATTCCCGCTCATCCAATTTTTATTGTGTGACTTTATGCTGTGACCATATAATTTTATTGGTAGAATGTATGAAGCAAAGTACAGTGCACGTCGCCTTCTGAGTTTCACATACATCCTGTTAGCACAGTTTAAAACGCGGAAGTCTGAAAAGGCTGTTTTATGGCTATGTTGGAGGCTTGGAAACAGTGCGTTAATTAGCATGGTGTCTTCAATGTCATCCCATATTTGCTCGAACTTCGAAGTGTGTTTTTTATCGTACGTTGGCGCAATGGACACACGTGGCATAGTTGCGTTTAAAAAAACCTATTTATGAAGAACATAATGCAACAAGTTTGAAGTCCGTGGTAGGCGGCGCCCTTGAAGCCCGATACGAACTATCCATAATTCAAAATAGACTTCTGTACCATATTCAGTGTAAGTAGCACCGTGATGCGAAGTACGCGAAGTACGCAAGTAGGGTTGCCAATATGATTTGAATAGAAAAAAAATTCTTCTTTCCTACTTAAACAAATGACCATCGGAGTTTAAAATACCTAAATAATACAAGATTGTTTCACTTATTTGGCAGTTATACGTATGTTCGTATTGTGAAATAGTTTTCGGGAATTTTACAGTTACACTTGACTGTATATAGCAACCAACATCACACACACATTTTTCTTCTCTATGCACCGGAACATGTTAGTAAACAAAGATAGTGTATATACAACACAGAATATTTGCTACATAATTCTGGTATAAAATCGCAATCGAAATTTATGAACAGAATTAAGTAAGTAATTGAGTAGAGAATTAAGGATAGCGTGTACCGGGCTTAAGGGGCTTCCTTACATGCTCGTCAAACGCGTCGCAGCGAGTTACGACTATTCTCTTTTTGAAGAAACTATTTAACACGCACTATTTCTGTATGTCTACGAAAATAACACACACTTCAAACTATGTCGCTATAGTTTTAAAATTTCGGCACGTTCATTAGAAACATTATTTTCAGGCCGCTCAAAACGACCAAAAATGGCTTTTTCAGACTGCCGTATCTGGAAAATTAACAATCGAATTAGAAAAACATACCTGTAGAAACCAGCGTTAGACTTTGCTCATAAATACAAAGTCCCATAGGTAAAAGGATAACAGTAAGGCACTGCACGTGATCTGAGTAGCTTGCGTGGAGAGGCGATAATGCATTACATACGTCGGTTAGTGGCAGCCTTACCGCTCATGTCTGACACTCACAAACGCAGCCCGTGACCGTAGTCTCTATAGAGATTCAACGCTTTGAACAGGTAGATGTATCAATGTTTATTTTGTAGATGTACCTTGTGTTGAGGTCCCACGACGTCCTGCAGAGCCGCCGACAGACCCACTCGCCTCTGGCAGCTGACCTTGCCTCAGCCTACCGAGTTTCAACTGACTACTATATCTATATGCTGTCCCACGCAGATCTGACGCAGATGTCTGCTGTCCCTGCCTGTCGCGACCGCTCCTCCTGCACGTCCCCGTCCAGCGACCTTCACGGTACTTTTTTTATGAAGCAATCTACTGTTGCCAACTTATCGACTTTCTCGCTAGAGATAGCGATAGTTCAAGTATTCTGCGAGAAAACGTCCTGCTTAGCCACTTATATTGCACGTTTAAACCGAGCGACGTGGCGCAACGGTAACACGTGCTCGCATTCGGGAGGACCCGGGTTCGATCCCCGGCTCGATCATTCTGATTTCGGTTTTTCATGGTTTCACGAAATCGCTCCAGGCAAATGCTGGGATAGTTCCTTAGCAAAAGTCATGCCCGTCTTGATCCTGTCTTTGCAGTACGAAGCTGTGTGTCCCCATCTCTAATGACCTTGCTGTCGACGAGACGTAAAGCCCACTTCCCTTACCTTTCGTGTTTAAAACGAATGTTCTCATGCAATTATAGAGAGTGAAGTAGCCCGAGTGGGTGAGAGCCATTTGGTCAGCCCTCAACATCGAGGTAATGGGTAACATGAGGTGAGTATGGAGCAGCGCCGGAATGCAGGAGCGGGGGAAACGGGAGATCCCCGAGAAAACCCGCCGACAAACGGCATCGTCCGGCATGATTCCCACATGCAAAAATTCCGCCGGGAATTTCCCAAAGTGTGTTAATTTTGCGTTGTGATAGCTTGAACCAGTCGAACTGTCATCGTGATCTTTACTTTAATAGGACACACATAACTCCTTATAAAGTAAGAAAGTCGAACATATATTTTTAATTGCCCTTTACAGTGAATATAGTGGGAGTAACTAGATGAAAATCAAAGTTTATTTGTATTTAAATATATATATATATATATATATATATATATATATATATATATATATATATATATATTTAAATAAAAATAAACTTTGAACGGTGTCCCATCAGTTAGAGTTCTTAATTTGAAGTGAATACCAACTCACTATAGCGATGGATATCGATAGTTAATCGGGAACACAGCTAAGGTCTTTTCACCCCCTTGAGTGTTGAATTTCGAAATATCCTTAAACTGGCTAATGTGCATTTTTATGTGTGTCAAAAAATGCATTCTTACAGTTTTAACACTATATATGATCGAAACCTGCAAAAAACCCCCGAAATTCAGCAGATACGCATTTATAAAGAACTAGCAGTGCGCCCGCGACTTTGCTCGCGTGTATTGCTCAGAGCAGATACATCTTTGTATACCAGATAGGTAGTTCAGTCATCAAGCGTTAGAATGACAAATATGCTAGTTGAGCTAACTCTGCAGCAGGATAAGTAGCGATGGCTGTCCACGCGAAAAGCAATCGTAAGTTTGTCCTTGTCACTAACAGCGACTTCACCTGGGCCTTATTTATGACAGCAATGTTGACGTTGTGGGGAAAAAGGCCTCTCTCTCTTTAGTTTTGTAGTGGTTTTAAAAAATATTTTTTAACGCAAATTAACACATGTATCAAGTTCGAACTCTATCGATGTTTCTTCGTTAACAAATTTCACCCCTTTTCACCCCCTTAGAGGTCGAATTTCGAATGATCCCTTCTTAGTGCTCGGCTTCAACCTGAGGGGAACCCTCACAAAGAATTTCACGATTCTATGTCCAGTGGTTTGGGCTGCAGTTTGATATATCAGTCAGCTAGTCAGTGTCCACACACACAAACACACACACACACACAAACACACACACACACACACATATATATATATAATTAAAATTATGCTAACTAAAATGATAAATTATGTTTTTTAAGCTTTTTACAAGCTTTTATTTAACTTGCAATGACTTGTACAAAGTACTCCGACCAACGAAAAAATAATTTCCAGAGATTTGAGACTAAAAGGAGAAAAACATTTAAAGCCAAAAAATTAAATACAAGATTTTTATATAGTGCGAACTAAAAAGAAGACAATAAAGTTCTGTTACATTTGTCACACTCGTTCCAAGACTTAAAAGTAAAATAAAAACATATTAAAAATAAAAAAAAAAAATAAAAAAAAGTTTTAAAAATGTGAATTAACAATAAATTATAAATTTAAGTTACATTTGTCATATAGTATGTACCGGTATATAGTAGGTATATTGTAGGTTCAGATTCTTTTGATAACTCGTCATCATAATAATATGCTTAAGTCTTGAGGCACTATAGTTTTGTGGCTTAGTTTGTAATTAAATGATGAAATTAGTAAAGTGTATAATGATCACCCCTCAGTATCATTAAGAGTGTTCCACAGTGTGCAACAATCAGCCGCCTGCGTGCGGGGACGACACGCAGCACTGGTTCTAGAGTCAAGATCGACTACTGAAGGACAGGTGGGCAAGGTTCAGAGACCATCATCTGGTTGTCGACCCACACCAAAACAGGTACTGGCAGAGTCGGGCACATTTCCTGTATTCCTGAATCTACCCTGGCCTATTCACCGCCCTCGTTACAAGGTGTGTGCAGCCGTGCTAGAGCGCGGCTTGCCGCCCTGTACCCAATTATTAGGGACATACAAAATTGGCGTTATTTTCTGACAGCTGACTAGACTCCAAGTGACTATAGGCTTTTTCGACGTCTCCCGCTGGCCTATATTGTCGTGACTTACCGCAGAGAATGCTTACACGGTAGAGAGGCCAATCTCGATAAAGATGTAATAGGGTGAATGTACCAATTTCCGACCAGTTAAGAAAATTTCAACTTTAAAAATTTGCAGTAAATAAACCATTTAACTATTTCACATAATAACCATTATATTTTAAAGTATCACCTTAAAATTAAATTGGGGCGATCTCAGATTTAAACATTTATTACTTAAAAGTAGTTTTATAATTTTTTTAATTTTATGTTACAAA
>PNEQ01057077.1:0-42251 GCA_003012365.1 Medauroidea extradentata
AAAATTGCGTCGTATTCACCAGTCATGGCATAATATTCTGTAATTGTTTCATTATTTACCGTGAGCTGTATAAAAAGTTATTAGGGGGGGACATACAGACATACATACATCCATACAGACTTACAGACATACAGACAGACAGACAGACGCACGATCTCATAAGCCTATCTTTCCTAGAGGAAAGTAGGCTAAAAAGGAGCTGAAAAGCATAGGTTACGACTTACAAAGATAGCTAAACATCCGCAGAAAATAGTACAAATGTTTGGTATGCAGTTAATAGTTATGAAGACATATCATGTAATAAATTAACGCTTAACAATTTTAATGAATTCAACCGGTTTTAAGAAAGTCAGCGCATAAAGACAAAAAAAAAAATATCAGTCTTACAAAACAGTTTGTAACAATTTTGTATATAAATATTCTGCAAGAATTATGCGTATGTAAAATAATTGTTTTTGGCGCCAAGATAGTGCAATTTTTTCATTTTGGCCCAATAGCTGCAAGCTTCATTGTTGCAAACATTCTGTCTCAACTGCTACTTAGGAGGTTTTTTTTATACTGTCAAAAACTTGTTTCTCTCAATGAACGCTACAAGTGTTAATAATAGTACTTATCACACTTAACCGTAAAAATATAAGACGTATAGCACAGAAAAAAAAACATTTTAGGCTGCTAACACTTAAGGGTGTACACGTGGAAAATATGCATAATTTTATATTTGTACAACATAGTGTTCGTTTTATAGACGTTACTAGTGGCTAAAGTTTCCACTTGCAAAAAAAGTTTAGCTGTCGTAGTTTTCCCACTGTGGCATGTCAGTCAGAATTTGCAAGTTACGGAAACATAGGAATAACAAATACCTAGTGACTTACTCGAATGAAATCATTTTTGCTGAAATTAGATATTATAGGCCATGTGCTAAAATATTTAACACTCACAATAAAATTCGTTGGTGCTTTTTTTTAAATATGTTAACACGGTGACAATTCACTTCATTTACGCAGAAAGATACGACTCTAAAAATTCTAAAGGAGTAGCCGAACTCACAAGTTTGATCTACGAACATAGTCGTCAAGTAACTCCAGAAATGACAGACAGAATTGATTTCTATGCTCACGACACAAATGCCAGTGTCCGACCAGGTGACTCTGGTAGGGAAATTTGGTTTCATCTTGACTGAATTTAGGGAAGAATTGATCACACTAGACAAGTTAGAAAAACAGTTACGTCACCTGAACTGGGACGGCCGCAGGAAAGGGCCGCCAGAAATGTCGGGTACTCACGAGGCGACAAATTCAGATGTCGAGAGACTGACGAGCACGATCGTCAAATATACGTCATCAGTAAGGCCCGCGGGAACAAGACGAACAACGACGCTAACTACGGAGGAAGATAAAGGTCGGAAAATAGTAAGCGAGGCTGGAGAGCTCAGAAGGCACCGTACTATCGTCGACGAAACAGGCGAAGCCGCTCGTCGCAATGCCGCTCGTTCCGAACTAGGTCAAGTTGTGATAGTAAAGCTAAATAAATTCTGAAGCACGGCGACCGTGAAATGTCGCCACGAGGAAGTTAACGGCGAGGTTCTAGGGAGCCGTTGAATAAAAAAGCGGAGGGCCAAATCTAGCAGCACGGGTCGCTTAGGGCGCGGTCTACCGCAATTGTCATCACCATTTTTTATTTTTTATTTGTACCAGATATTTTTTTCTTATTTTAGACACAAAATGTTACTAAATTTGGCTCTTATGAAATTTTTTTATCTCTCACAGTTTTCGTGTAATTTCTTGTTAGTCATTTTTTGCATGTTTCCGTTTTAAGGAATACACTAAAACCAATTGATATACCAAACTCAAAAAAATCATAGCGGATAAAGACATTGCAGGCTACAATGTCATGCTCATAAAAATAAATAATAAAAATTATTTGTACTTGAAAAATTGCTGAAACTGAAAATAAAAATTTTTAAAAATGCAATAATTTTTTTTAATACAAGTTATTTTTATTCTTTATTTTTATGAGCATGACATTGTAGCCTGCAATGTCCTTATCCACTGTGATTTTTTTTTAGTTTAGTATATCGGTTTAAGTGTAGTCCTTAAAACGAAAACATGCAAAATATGACTTTAACAAGCTATTACACGAAAACTATGAGAGAAAAAAAAATTCATAAGAGCCAAATTTAGTCACATTTTGTGTTTAAAATAAGAAAAAAAATATATGGTATAAATAAAAAATATAAAAATTGTTATGAAAATTGTGGATGACCGCGCCCTTAACCCGATGGCACATGAGTTTGAAGTCGGCAGCGAAAACAAGAGGAGATCGCGTTATTCATCTCCAAAGAAGAAACAGTTAAACTAATTTCGATCAGCTCTGAAGTTCTATCTTTGGTCGTAAGTGGGACAACACCTAAAGTCCATATTACACGGTACCTGCTACTGTAGCTGTTCACCTACCAGGCATTTATAGAGACCGCCATACAAGCTGCTATACAGGCTGGTCAGGCATATTGCTATTACACGATGCTAGCTACTAGTGTCACTGGAGGGAAGCGATGTTGATGCGCGTGAAAATGGCCAACACTCGAGCAACTCCAGCTGAATATGTTATTTTTATGGGAAGCAAATGATATAAGAATGGTATTATTATGCGGAATGTAACTTTGTGGCAGTATCAATAATGTCAAACACATATAAATACTGCATAGTCGATAATAACGAAATAAATACAATTTTCAATATATGAGAGACGATTGTATGGTAACTAAAATAATTAAACGCGATCGAAATGTGTTCGGTGGTTTACTGGTAGCATGCCTTCTCCCCAGTGAAGTAATATTTCGGTTTGGGGTTCAAATCCCGGCAAGTCCAGTAATTTTTATTTACCTTATTTATCCGAGTTGTTTCTGTTTTATATTAACTTACGTGTTTACCAAAGGTATTTTATTTCTAACATACCTGCGTATAAATACAATATCAGTAAACTATTTTTATGGCCAAGCAATGGGAACCTATCATTTGGTATCAGTTACATAAACATCTACAAACTGTTTTTTAAACTATTATTTTATTGTAATAGCTGGCGATTTCGTGTTATGACACGATAGAAGCTGGCGTGACATTTTTGGTAGGTGTACATATCATATACAAATAGCAATTGTCGACCTTACCTATAGAACAGTACACTATTTAATGTAATCTCTCTATATAAAAATGAACACTGACTGACTGTCATATCAAACTGCAGCCCAAACCACTAAACGTAGAATCGTGAAATGTTTTGTGTGGGTTCGTCTCAGGTAGTAGACGAGCACTAAGAAGGGATTTTTCGAAATTCGACCTCTAAGAGGGCGAAAAAGGGTGAAGTGTCTTTCCGACGAAACATCGATAGAGCTCGAACCCGACGGCCTATCATCGTGATTTTTACTTTAATACGACACACATAAAAATGCATATTGGCCAATTTAAAGCTATTTCGAAATTCGACATTTAAGGGAGTGAAAAGACCTTAGCTCTGTTTCCGATTAACTATCGATATCTATCGAATCCTTTGGGGAAGAGAGTTAGTTTTCACTTAAAAATGATGCCTACGTAAATACCCAAAGAGGAGTTGTAGGAATTTTTTTGAAATTCGGCCCCCAAGCAGTAGAAAGGGGCAAAATGTGTTTTGTATAAATCAACTATATCATTGAAACACAGTTGACTATCGTCGTTATTTTTACTTCAAATAGTTACGTATACAAATGTCTATGACAGGACTCCACGAAGTTTTGAAATTCTATAATTAAGGGGGTGAAAATATGTGAAATGTTTTTTCGATTATTCCTACATATCTATGGAACCAAACGAGATATCGAATTGCTCTGAGCTTCAGAGGGATGGTTTGTAAATATCCCAAATACCATTAAAATATATTTTCCGAATTCGGCCCCAAAGAGTTAAAAAAAAGGAGTAAAATGTGTTTTCGATTCACAATCGATATATTATCGATCCCATTGATTTTCATATTGCGACGTGATTTTTGTTTAAAATTGAAGCTTACTCAAATACCTGAAAAGTAATTTCAGGAATTTTCGAAATTTGCCACCTAAGGATGTGAAAAGGAGTGAAAAGTGATTAAATATTATTTTTAATTAATCGTCGATATATCTTGAACTTAATGGGCCGTTGTCGTGATTTTCACGTCCAAGAGACACCAGGTAAGTAGTCTAAAATGTGATTCAAGGGTACTTCGAAATTTAGTCTCCTAGGAGGTGAAAAGACCTTGAATGTGTTTTAGATAAAGCCTCGATATCTATCGGACCCATCGAGATATATAGTTAATATTTGTTTTAGGATGATTATTACAGAAACATTTTTTTTAGATTTTTCGAAATTCGAGCTCTCAGTACTGTGCAGGGGTCATGTCTGTTTTTTAATGAATGATTGATTCTGTTTCGACATAAAACGGGCTACCGTCGTGATTTGCACTTCAATTGGATACTTATACAAATGTCAAAGATGCAAAATTAAAATATTTCGAAATTCGACACCCAAAAGGGTGAAGAAACCAAAAAAATAGTTTTTCCTTCAACCCCTATCTAACCAGTAGAGATTTTGAGGTGTTGTTCGCATCAGAGTGATGCTTACGTAAGTATTTAAAAATTATATGCAGTTTTTTTACTTTATAAAATAACTTGGTTATTAAGAATAAAACTAAGTTTGTAACTTCCAAGGCAGGCGATGTGAAAAGCAAGTACGTATCGAAACGTGGTGTTGTACAACCTCTATGAGCCCAGGACACGAATATTTTATTTTTAAATTAAGTTTGTGGTCATGAATTATTTCGACGTTATATACGAGACGCAGTTGTTTGTAGTTCATAAGCTCAAGTGTACATTCCGGGAGGTTCAGGGCTCGAATTCCGTTAAAAGCTGCGTGCGAACGTTCAATTCTGACACAAAAAACTGCACGGCAGATCGAATTATAGAAAAATACAAGTAGCAGTTTAAAAGTGATGAAATGGATTATGCAGTTCACTTTACACTTAGGTTCCTCGACAACATCAGCTCACATGTATAATCTCACTCACCTATAGCTACTTATCCTGCAGCAGAGTTAGTTCAACTAGCAGCTTGGACATAGTAACACTTGGTGTTTAAAGTACCAATCTGGCGTAGAAAAAGGTTTGCAATTTAAGTAAATTTTATCAGTTAGAATAATGCTCGCGAGCAAAGCCGCGGGGGACTACTAGTATATAAACACACACACACACACACACACACATATATATATATATAAAATTGAACATTGTCTGTCTGACTGACTGACGGACGGACATATAAAACTGCAGCCCAAATCACTGAACCTAAAACCAGGAAATTTTTTGTGTATGTTCCACTCGGGTCGTAGGCGAGCACACTAAGAAGGGATTTTTCGAAATTCGACCCCTAAGGGGGTGAACAGGGGTGACATGTGGTTTCAAAGAAACGTCTGTATAGCTCGTAACCGACGTCCTATCATCGTGATTTTATACTTTAATAGGACACTTATAAAATGCACATTGGCCAAGTTAAGGAATTTTCGATATTAAACATTTAAGGGGGTGAAAAGACCTTAAATGTGTTTCCAATTAACTGTCAGTATCTATCGAATACTTTGGGATAAAGAGTTGGTTAGCACTTCAAAATGTTGCTTACATAAATACTAAAAAGTAATATTAGGGTTTTTGAAATTCGACTCCCAAGCAGTAAAAAGGGGCAAAATGTGTTTTTTTTTAATCGTCTATATCATTGAAACACGATTGGCTATCGTCGTGATTCTTAATTTAATTGGTTACTTATACAAATGTCTATGAGTGGACTCCAAGACGTTTCGAAATTCAGTAAATAAGGGAGTGAAAATGCGTGAAATGTCTTTTCGATAATCCTTCCATATTTATAGAACCAATCGAGACATCGAAGTGCTCTTTGATATAAATTGATGCTTTTGTAAATAACCCAAGTACCATTAAAATATATTTTCCGAATCCGGCCCTAAACCGGTTAAAAAATGGGTAAAATGTATTTTCGAATCAGTATCGATATAAATCGATCCCATTGATTTTAATATAGCGACGTGATTTTTGTTTAAGATTATTGCTTACTCAAATACCTGAAAATCAATTTCAGGAATTTTCGAAATTCGCCACTTACGGTAGTGAAAAGGGGTGAAAAGTGTTTTCAATTAATCAGCGATATATCGTGAACACCGCGGGCTAATGTTGTGATTTTCACATCCTCGAGACACCGATAAAGTATTCTATAATGCGATTAAAGGGTTTTTCGAAATTTACCCTCTTAGATGGTGAAAAGACCTGTAATGTGTTTCAGATAAATCCTCGATATCTATCGTACTCGTCGAGATATACAATTATTTTTTGCTTCAGGATGTTGATTACAGAAATGATCGCAAAACGGTTTTAAGATTTTGCGAAATTAATTTTCTCAGTACTGTGCAGGGGTGATATGTGTTTTTTTTAGTGAATAACCGATTTTGATTCGACTGAACGGGCTAGCGATGTGATTTACACCTCAATTGGATACTTACACAAATCTCTAATATGTGAATTTAAATTATTTCGAAATTCGACACCCAAAAGGGTGAAATAGCACAAAATTTGTTTTCCATCAATCTACGATATCAATCTAACCAGTAACGATATTAAGGTGTTTTTCGCGCCAGAGTGATGCTTACGTAAGGATTTTAAAAAATATATGTAAGTTTTTTTTTACTTTATAAGATAACGTGATTATTAAGAATAAAATTAAGTTGGTCAAAATTCATGGCAGACGATCCGAAAAGCAGGAACGAGCAGCGAGAAATAACCTATACAGGAGTTTCACTCTACAGTAACCTATCGAGATGTGATGTTGTACAACCTCTATGAGCCCAGGACACAAATATTTTATTTTTTAAAATTAAATTTTATTGTCATGAATTATTTCAACGTTACGTGACGCAGTTGTTTGTTACACAGGTCTAAATCCCGGGAGGTTCTAGGCTCGAATTTCGTTAAAAGCTACGTGCGAACGTTCAATTCTGACATACAAAAACTACAAGGCAGATCGAATTAGTGCAATTTACATGTAGTCGGTTCTAAAAGGGTTAAAATTAAAGTTCGATTTCAACTTTGGTTCCTCTACAACATCAGCTGACATATCGTCGGTATATTGCCAAAAGTGATAATGTCATAAATGCTATTTTGTTTTAAAATACTATTCAACTGTAGATATTAACAAAAATGTGGTAAGTTACCATACTGTGACACAACAGTACGAAATGACGAATATACTTTAAACTTGGGCAATTGTCCGTGAACAACAAATACATATTCCTAGCATTTTTATCAATTTACCCCATTTTGACTTGGTTACTTTTGGCAGTGAACCGACGATATACCATCTCACTAATCTCAAGTTTGGGGCACCAAATACGTTTCTGCGAAACCTTTACCCACTGAAACTTTACGATCGCAATAAAGTTCAAGTGAATACTTTAAAAATATATAATTGAGGGCACCGTCACCAATGGTTGTGCACAGGGTAAATCAGATGTTTTTCATTATATTAACCTCTTACCTGAGGCGTCTATAATCACCCCACAACGTTAAATTGGCGAAGTCACTGTTAGTGGCAGGGACAAACTTATGACTACTTTTCGCGTTGACAGCTATACCTTCTTATCCTGCTGCAGAGTCAACTAAACTAGCCGCGTAGACATTCTAACACTTGGTTACTGAAGTACCAATCTTGCGTACAAAGAGGTTTTTCAATTAAAGCTATTATTATCAGTTACGAATAATATTCGCGAGTAAAGCCGCGGGGGACTACTAGTTTTCTATACACATACCTCGCACATTTTAACAATTCGTCGTTTCTTGTTAAAAATATATATTACTTTCGTTTATTTATTTACCTCAAATGCACTAAAATGATAAATCGCAAAGTAATAAAAAAAAAGCTAAAGTAAAATTGTAACTGTTTATCGGTCCATAATGTTATGCCTACAAAACATTTATTTCTTAAAGAAGAATATACAATTTGCACTCAAAAAGTTGATAAACAGAAGTAAAAAAATAAAAGATACTGTTTGGTTTTGAACTTACGTAGTTAAAAAACCATCACATCCAATTCACACATTCTGACTACTACGCCAATATGACAACACGGATTTTGTGCAATTATAGCTGTATAGTAACTAAATTTTACTAGCTCTTAAAATTAATTTTTATCATTTCAAGTTTTGGGAATAAGTTGAAACACTACTTAAATAAACACGCGTCACTGAAGTTAAAATGTATCTCGTTTTAAAGCCGTTAGAGTGTTAAAGTTTGAAATTCGTGTACGTAATTTTGAGCTGTGATGACGAGACACTTTTGGCTTGGCTTCCTTGTAACATTTCATGCAGTTGTCGCATGGAACGCTCCACACTCTGTGACCACAACGTGATTGGTCTGTTAAAAAAACCGGTACAGGAACGGAAAATAGCACCGGTTCTATTACCAAACCTGGGATGAAAACTACCAATCCAGGTGAATAAAAACCAAGATGGCTGCTGTAACGGCCGGTATGGCACGTGTTATGGCAGACCTTGTACAGGCTAGTACGGAATCTGGTACCGTGTAATATGGCCTTAAGGAGACGTGCACTGGTAGTTACATATAATTTTCTTAGAGGAAACAGTGGCACAGAAGTATAAAGAATGTTCCCATGTGCACGAAATGGCTGTCGTGTACACGAGTATTCCAAGGAGTAATGGAAATGACATGGTAAAATCAAACACATGGCTTTGCAACGAGAATGATGAAGATTATCTTTCGGAAGACTCCGAAACCATAGATGAAGCTATATTGTACTAACCATAGAGGTAATATATAGCAGAGGGAACATGACGTCACAAATGTGTGTCCAACATGGTTTCGAGAGTTTGGTGTTCTTTATTTATGTTTTTTTTTTCGGCGTAAAAATGCAGCCGTGTTGTATGAAACTCATGACGTACCTTCCCTTCCAGAATATATATTTAGTCATGTGGTGTCACCAAGATCTCGGTTCAAAACCTTATAGTAAGTATGTAGCTAATATTTACTTTTTACTAAAAACAGCTGGGTTAAGGAAAACAGTAACGTGGCAGACATTGTTTGCATTTGTCGTTCTGAAATTTCCTCGCAATTATACTATGCGATAATATGGTAGTATGCTCTCCTTCGTTAATATATTCATAATATACCAAAATAACCCAACATAGTTCTGATTACTTAGCAATTATTACCTTGACTCTCAATGTTATTTTAAATCTCCCGCGCATATTTCACTAAAGTCACGTAACGCATGTTGAACACACAATTTCGTATGCAGCTGTATAGAGGATACTCCCTCTACCCTATATTTACTCTAAGGTACTAAATGGTATGGTTTTTGATGAGAAATGGACACCCATGATTCATGCTCTTCTAGTTAGAGATTTTGTATGGCGTACCCATGTGTTCCTTAGCCACGCCGGAGTTAACAAAGTATGCGATGTCTTGAAATGACAATTTTATTGGTCAAGGATGCAGAAGGCAACCTCCGAACTGATTGCCGCAAGCGATATATGTCAAAAGGCGAAGCACGCAAAATAAAATTTGGAGGGCGATATAAAATCAATAATACCAAAACACACGCTGGACGTTATGTTCATGTGTTCCCTTGGATCCTTGCCTAGATTCAAGGCCAGGGTAAAGTTTGTTTTATCGTAATTTATGTGTTCACGAAATTTACTAACTGAATCCAGTATTGTAAGCAAACACTACTACCCTGTTGCTAAATATTAAAGGCTTCTTGAAGACGATTGGCAAGCAATATTACGTGATCCCAAATAACGGTACACAGTCCACTGGACGAGTTTAGCCAGAGAGTCTGAAGTACCTTGATATTCTACAAACCATAACATGGTGTATCATCCACATTCAAGTGTGGTAGAGAGAAGGATGAAATTTCTAGGGTCAATTTTTAGAATACACTGACATGAGCAACGACAGAAATGGCGAGACAAATTGCTGTTTGTAGAGCTCGTTATGTACTATACAGTGCATGCATCAGTGAACCTTACTCCTTACTAGGCGTTAACCAACGAACGGTCGGAGATTTTCGACACTACGATGATCCCTCGCTGTGACCTTGATAACGATGCTGGGGAAACGAAAGACATAAGACTACGAAGCGGAAATTAATAAGCTAGTTCAGAGTTTCTTATTCACTGTAACCAAAACGAGGACTAAATTCACGGCAGAAATCTAGTATCGACTGTTTCAAGATTGCCGATCTTGTTTCTGTAAAAATACATCGTATATCATCTTTTTGGGGACACGTCACCAAAATATTGTTCATTTTATACCAAGGGCCGTGTGAAGTCAACAAAGTAATTCAGAATAACTGCTAAGAATTAGTAACAGTAGACACTAAAGGAATTATGGGCAGATTCAATTTAACGCAGTTACGTCATTATGTCACGAACTGAGAAACTCAGTAGTGGCAAATGTTCTAATCAGTTATCACCCACATGTATGTTTCAGTGTTTTCAGCTGATAATGCATTTATTGTGGTGATGTCCGAGCGATAGACCACGTGGTGTCTGAATGTTGTGATGTATTCATGCCTATTTATGGCCGACCACTATGTCGTTAAACTGGTAATAAGTATTAGGTGGAATACTGATACTTATCCTGGAGCCAGAATTGTTCGGTAGATTTGGCCGCAACGTGGAATCTAATTGCTTTGTCACTTGCACAATTTTGCTGTTGCATTTCGTGGGTGCCATAGCGTTTATGTTTGAGTCGTCACTGGGAATAGAGAGCATGTTTATCCCTCCAGCATAATTTTAAGAATCAAAAGGACGTGTAGTGAACGACTGTGTAAAGTGGACATGTGAGTTGAACACGTATGTGACGTGATCCACTCAAGATAGAAACATGTGACTTACATTTTTGTAAAGTGAACATAGTATGTCGAATTATCTGTTTTAGACAGAGTTATACACCGAGAAATACACGTCAAGAATAATAGGAAGTGCACATGTAACTGTGACTCTGCTATGTTGCTAGTTACGTAGGACAGAAACATTGTGTAAGGCCGTCTGGCGACTTACGACAGCACAACAAAATATTTACATGATCCGAGTGTGAAACGAGGACTCCCAAGTGCAATGGACGTCTTGAAAAGAGGCGGAGCTTCAGTCAGGTGTGGGAAACAATTTCTATCTCTATAGATACCACAGCCTAACATAACCTCCATTTACCTGTTTGGCTTCACATGTCCCGGATGAGTGTACGTCAAGAAAATTTATTATTTGTTTGGAATTTGCCGTTTTTTCAGGTAAACATTAATGTTATGTATTTGCGTATCTTAACCATAAAAGTGAAACTAATATGTTTTACCCTTGCGCAACATTTTTGCTTTCTGCAATTACCAACTAACAAATCAGCATGTTTGTAAACAAGCTTTGTTTCCCACAGTACTTTTCCCCTGCGGTGACGTCAGGGGGCGTGTACTTCAAGTCGTCCATTGCGCCGCGGACCGGTACGTCTGCGCACTGACCACACGCTGCACATGGAGGTGTGACGCGGCTGCATCTCCGTTCCGGCAGGCGGAACACCATGCAGCATTTCTTCACCCGTGCAGCTCATAGACTGTACACGAATCCTAGATAGACTTTATGTATGGAATCTTATAAAAATAATTTTAAAGGAATAACCAAATAACCATTACCTAGTTTAAGTGTGTGAACCAGGCACTGTATGTATAAAGTAATTTAATGGTTTAGATGTACGTCAAAATTTAAATTTATTAAATTGTGTATACATCTGCCCGAGGTGATATGTAACATATATATAGTTTGCCAAAGTTACAGAATTCAATGTTTACTTGATTATATGTTTGTTAATAAATGGCGAAAGACACCCAATACCAAAATTAAATGCATTTGTTTTATTTATCTTTGCCATGTGCAATAGAGTTTTCATAATTATATTTTAATTTCGATGGTGACAGGATATTCACTCTGTATGATTGTTTAGCGTTGGAAGTGACATGGGCAAAAACATGATCCGATCCAAGTGCTATAAATTGTAACCACTAGCACAGAGATTTCTTGTAGGTATAATGAGAAGAAAGAGTCAAACGACGAAGAGTCAGTTTAGAGGCTTTGAAGTAGTAGAATGTTAGGAATGTTTTGCAGCCGAAGAGGAAGGGTGTGTCCCAAGAGTTATGACTTCTGGAGGATTTCTAGATAACAAAAGACGACTTCCCAGGTGTACCTGAAGAAAGATTGGCATTGCTGACCGTTGTCCAGGAGGTTCAGTCCAGTTTAGATCACTACTAGGGCGAGGCGACGAGATATTACGAAGAACGTGGTAACGTAGAAATTTCATTGCCGTGTCTATTCCAGTCCCGTTCCTGCGAAGTTTACGTCGATTGAAATCTGCTGAATTCAATAAGTAGATCCTTATCTATAAATTGTTGGTCAAATTTATTTCAAACTCTGTTGACAGTATATATTTGTTTTTAAAATCTAAAATCCACATAGAAGTCCTGTTAATGTCGGAGTAAATAAACTGCCAAGAAATTAATATAATCGATTTATTAAAACTTCTAGTATATGAAAGATGATTTAATTATAATTTAAAACGTTTCGTCGTAGTTGTACTTGGATGGGTCAGTTATTAATACATGTCTCATCGATCACAATATTTATTTAGTCTATTCAAAATCTCATTTATTCTTACATTATTTTATTGTAGTTTATTTTCGTAAAATACACTAGTTTTAAAATTTCTGCGTGGAGTTATTCTTCTGCTACGGTATTCAGTAGCAAAAGTATTCCAACAGAGGTTGTTGGTAATATCGACCTCAAATCGAACCATGTAAATTAGTTTTAAAAAATATTTATTGCAATTACTTGTATTCATATATGTACATAACATTGTATTTTGAATAATTAAAATACAAACATTGCAACAATAAGGTGCGTACTGTTATATTACTGTTTCTGCCATTTTTGCTATCTTATTTACAGTGTTTAACATGAAAAGTACCGCGAAACTAAAAACCAAAATAAGTGTTTAATAGCTCTCAAAACTTAACATATTTGGCCTCAGTGAAATTCAGTTTTTAGGTATTATGAGTGTTGGGGAGTGCTCTATTTAACGTGAACAGCCAATGTCAAGCTGTTTATGTGGTAAGAGATTAGTGAATGTAACGATCATAATAGGATACATTGCTTAAAACTGAGTGGTACAAAGTTAAGACAACCATGATAAAATAGTTATTATGTCATGTTTTCCGAAAACTGAAAATCTAAAGTCAAGATGGCGTTTGCCGAGAACTAATAAGAAAAAAGCGAGCTTGATTTTTTTACTAAGCTGTTGGTATTTCATGCAAAATAGGGCTTTAGATTTAGTCTTAAAATCTTGTTCATTCATTTGACAAATGAAAATTGGAAGTTTCATAAATGCCATGTACTCGTGAAAGTAAGTTGCAAACTTTACGAGATAATTCCTTGTATAAAAATTGAGGTAGTTAGTAAATGAACGTTTTCGGCTGGCGTAAATCTTAAGGGAGAAATTTGCAATTGAAAATTGAGATTGAAAATCAACATTTGTTAAATTAAGCAATTGTAGGGACAAATAAATAAAATATATCCTGGAGCAGTTTAATAATAAGAAGATCTGCGATCTGTAAAATAAATGGTTTCGATACATTTCACCTCCCATAGTTAATAGGGTTGGTAATGCTGTTTTTTGCATACTTTCTTTTACAATTGCATTTTTTTGGTTATTAAATTACACACTCTGTAGCAGGAAACCCCAATGAACAAAGAAGAAGTCGCCTTGTCTGAACAAAATCAAATTTACCGTTTTTTATTTGTTATTTTTATTTGTATGGTAAAATAAAAGGTATTTGAAACCTTTATTTTTTTCCACAGATGCAGATCTTATTACTAAAACACTCTCGGAATGTCTCCTTACTTTTGGTTAATTTTCCAAATGTTGGTTTTCAGTGTCAATTTTAAAAGCTAATTCCTCCGTAAGATTGGCGCCAACTAAGAAATTGCAATGTATAACTTTGCACAATTTATTTTGTAGAATATTCTCATTAACACCTTGTACTGAGATAGAATTGATGTTATTGTTATGTATTTACAACTATCATCATTATTTTAATTATGTATATGATATAATGTATTTCGAAATATATTATTGTTTGGTGTAATGATGAAATAAATCAGCACAGTTAAAATATATGTCAAATGCAACTGCTTATGTTGCTCCAGGCTGACAGGAGAGCGACCGCCAATCAGGCAGGGGCAGGGCAAGCAGGACGTGACGTAACCGCCCAGCCGAGTGGTGCTAACGTTGTGCGGTTTACTGCGTATCGACGCCCGCCAAGATGGGCCAGTTCCCGGGAGAGAGAGTCGCCAGAGGCAGCGCAAAATGCCGGAAGCTTTTAAAATATTGAAAAACAACGTGGCTTCTTTGCGCCGGCAACGTAACACAGCCGGCTGAAAGTGGTTGTGGGCGTGTGGGTGGAGAATACTGGCACTGAGAAGAAACAAGACGAGGGAAGTGGGGCAACATTGCACGACACAGGCAAATTTTCAGTTAGCCTGACATGAAGAACTAAATTATGGTATGATGTTGAACCGCTTATGAATGAAATATTTATTTATTTTTACTAATCCGTTTTGTGGACATATACCATTGTGAGCTAATGTTTCCGTGTTTCATAAAAACATCACAATAAAACAAACAACGGAATTAAAGCCAGTATTACCTGTTGTCAACAAACAATTCTGAACACTTTTGGAAAGGAAAATAGTCGGGTCCAAAGAGACGGCACAAAGACAAATATAAAATTGGAACAATAACAAAAAATATTTCCGGAATGGAACGTAGGTAATCGTTGTATGAAGAAAGGCGACAAAAAACAGAAACTCAACAATAACAATAACAAAATAAGGTCTTTGAAAAATTATGACGAACATAGACAACAACCACGATAACAAACGACAACGGACACGAATAGATGTGAACACATACGGAAAGTGCAGTTATCGTAGTATATTTTGACGACTACCGATGCGATGTTTCGGGAAACGAGATCTGTTCCAGTCTTCAGATCCACGTACAAAAAGACTAAGGAACTCCAAATAAATTTCAGAATCTTTTATTCGGTTATATGTTTTCTATTGCGTCTAGCCATACGCTGTGCTGGCATAAACTTATAAACACCACCAGAAAAAATACGATATGAATTTGTAGTAAAGTCGGAATTACAGTAAAACCTCATTTGTTAAGGAGTATGGAAAGGTACGATGTCTCGAGCAGATGATTGGAATACTCAACCGTTAATAAAATCTGAACTATTCAGCAAAATTCTGTGAGACTTTTTGCCGACTTGATATGTTATCAGCGGACGTTTATTCATACATCACTATGCGGTAGTATGCTTTACTTTCGATTAATAAATAGGGCTTGAAACCACAAAATCTACAAAAATTTGAAATTGTCATTTTAATAAATTTTAATGTGATAATATATAGGCGTCTGTTGTAACCTAATTTTAAAAATACCCGCATTTTGATTTGAAAATAATTTTAACATCCGTAAACCTCTCGCGCAGAGATGTTAAATGTAATTTTACATTCTTGGCTACCACATACGAATATAGCTAACGAAAATTCCTGAAGAAAAAAAAGACTCGATTTACCTGAGGTGTCTGAAGTAACCCCAGGTGACGGAATCGGACACAAAAAATAGATGGTGGTAAGATTGTTGTATTCTAAATAGAAAATATTTGGTGCTACATTTAGTAACTCGCAGCTAAACGTAAGGAGAGAGGCCACCATTGTCCGTGTTGTATTATATGATGTAATAGGCAGTGGTATTTTTTTTCAGATGTGGATTTAAAGTTTGATCAATTCATCGCTACGCACCAAGGAAGGTTGACGAGACACACAGAGGGTACGCCATCGGTTTGATGTTACGTGTGCAGTCTACCTGAGAACCATCGCAAGAGCACGAATAGGCAGTTACAGGTTAAATTATATTAGGCGCTGCGTAGTCTTTTTTTTTTTTTTGTGATCATGTAATTTTCTAAAGACAACCATTATATTCAACGACAAGACAAAAATGTTGCATCACGAATAAAATTCTAGGATGAAATTTATGAGATGATGTTTTCGAGAGATTTTTGACAGTGAGCAAACTTATTTATTCATATTTATGAGACGAATAAGTGTTTAGTATTGTGAGCTACACCGAAATGAACAAAAAAAGTCAGTGGTGACACATACGTAGGTACGAGGTCTTACAGGTGATAATACAATATTATTTGAATCCCTATCCTTGCTCGTGACAGGCAGCGAGAGCAGGACTGTGCCGTGTACCTGAGTACTGAGGGTATACCAGAATATCAAATTATAGCCAGGAATCGCAATATCTGCAAGGCGTTTTATACTATAAAGTTGACGGGGATTGCAGAATACTTCCGCTATAAAGAGAGTCGTGGTAGGTGGGTGTGGTTGAAACCTCACCAGTCAACAGTCGTGTGATGGGCTAGCAACCAGGGATCACCTAGACAAGGTCCAGGTCTATACAACCTCTACTACCACATCATGGCGAGTCCTACGGCCTGTCCTTCCTAGAGCACAGGAACTTCCAGTCTACCCGCGTGCTCAAGAATGGCCAGTGCTTTTTCGCTGGCTTGCTGTTGGACGTATGGGACCGAAGAACAGGGGCTCGGACCTTCAACTCACCCTCGAAAACACTCCGGATCTACACTCAAGCAGGAGTTGCAACCAATGCCACCCAGAGTCCAACCCACGATCAGCACAGCACTAAGTTCAAGCTTTCACGCCGATCCCCCGAGCACCTACAAGATGCCGTGCATCAAAGTTTTCACGTGAGCCTGAAGTCTCTCCAGGGCTCCAGAACCCCTTCTGCGAAATTAACCGACCCTCGAGATCAGCCCACCGAAGCAGGCCCCAGCGGATGTACACAGTCTCGACTGTATGAGCCGCCGGGCTAACGCTCCACGTGTATCGCTGTATTAAGTAAGTAGGAGTTTAGTTTTAACGAGGACTTTACATCCGTGCGCACTGGACGAAGTAACTCGAAAGTTTTGCGAAAGGCGTATATTGCGCCATCATTAAATAACTGCGTTCAGTCGCTGGTGTATATAGTTATAGTATGTACAGTGTGGAAACATTGGTTGAGAACTACGGTGCTCGTGGGTTAGCCGCTTTGTTCCTTCCCCGAATTAAGACCGTTTAAATGAGAAAATTTTATAGTAAATAATTCTAAGAAATACTGCATTTTTATATGCGTTACTAGTGACTGTATTATTCTCTATGGCAATTTTTAGCATGCATAGTATTCCCAAACAATAGCTGCATGTCAAAAGTAAAAATTTTCTTGTTACAACAGCAAAGGGCTAAAACCAACCAACAGACTTGCTGGAGTGAAACAATGTACACAGAAATTAGATGACGCTGGTTACGTGTTTGATGGTATATAAACAGAAAAAACAACTTGTTTATTTTGTTACTGAAAATATAATAATTATGTTTGACTTCAGTAATATTAGTAAAACTTCATAAGGCAAACATTTAAATTATGATTCGCAATAGTAATGCCTAAAATGACTGCATCGTGTCATTGTGAACTGTTTCCAATGCTGAATTCTTATTTATAATTAGTGAGATATTTACTACATCACTTTTTGTTTGCAACCCATGTTAAAATTTTACTTCTGTGAATGTTTTCTTTGGGTTTTGCTGGATAATTGGCATTTATGCTTTATTCTGTACGTGTAAGATAAAAATGAGATAGCATACATTTTTTTTGCATTGTAAAATAAATATGCACTGGAAGCATTAGTTAAGCTAGAAGATCCTCTATCCTATACCGTATAATGTAAATGTGTATTTTTCGAAATAGAAGTTGTGAAAATGAATAGTGATTACGATACCACAACGAGGCTATTTGCTACCTTATTCCTGGACAAGTAGAGACATGCAAACGTCGCGTTGTTATGTATAGAGACCGGAAAAATTGGCTGGTTCACTGACATGTAGGTTAGCCTCCAAGAATGTATGCGCACTCAAGCAGACAACATCTACTCTTTATCTGCTCACTGACACAGTAAAATGGGCCCGCAATTAGTTACGTCGTTATTATTGGCTCATAGACTCCAAGGTGTTGTCAAATAAGTCAACGGCAATTGTGGAAGTAGCACGAACTTACAGTTGCTCGCATTTTAGCTTGTGCCCGAAAGAAAACGCGAATTTTTCAGGCCCCTAATTACGTAAGAACAGACTATACTTTATTTACCTGTACATCCTTGAACAGAATCTATAACGTCATCGGCCAACAACCCTTACAGAACGTCATTTACGTATTTAACTGGTTTATATGCGACTGTTCACTCCACCGTGGAAATTTCACTAATTGGTAGAGGAACGAGATTGTCGCTGCAACATTTGTGTGCCTTTGGTTTCAACGTATAATATGCATATTTGCAGCTCTGATTCATGGTCAGTGTTTGATGTTTCACCTCTCTGGGCTTCAAGTTCTACTGGAAACAATGAGAAAATTGTTTGTAAATTTACCATGTCGTTATGCATGATGTATCTAAATTCGACAGACAAACTTTGGCATATGAAAAGTTGTGAGAAATGAAGTAAAACATGTAGAACACGTGTCGCGAAAATAGAATATAAATGGGGCAATAAGCCCTTGAAAATTGAAATTCGATACGGTATTTTCTGGAAAAATCGGAAACCACGAGAGATAAAAGGACAAAACCCAGAACATAGTTTTAAGTGTTCGGAATCTGTCAACCCACGTCAAATGCTCTTTCAAGCCTTCCGCCATTATGATATGAAGGTATTTGAAGACGAATAATTGACGAGCATGCCATGCATTACAAACACGGTACTCTTGTTGCAAGTGCGTAGGACACACAATTACCGTTAAAAACGAACAGCAAGTACTTATGCTAGGAGCGGCGGTACTGTGCATCCCGGAATAGGTCTGCCACTTTGACATCTAAAAATTGACACGCAATCGACCGCAATTTGGCAAAAAATTAGGACAGCGTTTCGGATCATGTCATGTTTGATCCAAATTTGAGAATAATTGGTATCCTGATGTAGCACTTTCGAATGTATTTATTTATAAACAAAAAACCTAGTATAAACAACAAAACCATCGTTTTTAAGAGTAAACAATTGTGAATTTCTAATAGAATACTCTTGTGTGTTAAAAACTTGCCAGGTAGTCAGGTATTGTAAAATTGTTTCCCGTATGTCTATGGCAGAGTTCTTATTTATTTTTACAAACAGTCAAATGTATACTGTGTTACCATACTTGTATAGTAACAAGGCTCTTCAGTTTCTCTATTGACAAGCTGAAGTATGGTAGGAGTCCCATATTGTGGATGGTTAATAACTTCCAATACAGTATAGGAAATTTATTTTACAGTTGATGTATGGTGTCACAATAACACTATTCTGTTTGGTGACTCAAATAAGATACGTGTTTGAGCAGAGACACGCTGCCAATAACCATGAATCAATGCTGCCGATGTGCGCGTAAGGCACTGAAACGAAATGACACGCACAAATCTAATCGCGACTAACTTGTGGCTCTAATTATTGACCAAAAGAGTTTCCTTCTGAAAGCATCCACATTGTATGCTACGTAGTGTAAGACATAAAGAGAGTGAGCAACAGCTTGCAGCCTAGCCTACAACTAGAAAATAACGCGAAGTTTGCACATCTATACTGGTAGGGATATTTTGAAATGCAAAGAGACCGAGCGATGTGGCGCAACAATAACACATTGGACTCGCATTCCAGAGGACCCGGGTTCGATCCTCAGCTCCGGCCATCCTGATTTCTTCCCGAAATCGCTCTCGGTGAAAGCTGGTAGGGTTATTTAACAGAGGCCATGGCCGAATCCTCTCCCAGCTCGTGTCATTGTTCCAAGTTGTGTGTCACCGTCTCTAATGACCTCGCTGTCGACGAGTCGTATAACGCAAAAATAAATAATAAAAATAATTACTGAGTGAGTGAGAGAGATTTTGGTCAGCGCTTAACATCGAGGTCTTTAGCGCTGGTGAGGGTGATATGAGGTGAGTATGGAGCTGCGCCGAAATGAAACGGCGGGGAAACGGACCAACGGACCAACGGCATGGTCCGGCACGATTCCCACATGCGAAAATCCGGGGACCGATCCCACCGGAAATCGAACCCGGATCGCCTTGATGGGAAGCGAATGGTCTGGCCATTCGGCCACCGCGGCCCCGTTAATAATTTGAAATGCAAGAAATAGTTTGTTTTCCATTGCCTCAGATTGGCCCGCGGTGAGCGCAGTGGTCAGAGCACTCGCTTTCCACCTAGGCGATCCGGATTCGATCCTCGACAGTGTTGGTGTATGATTTCTTCCATGTAGGGAACGTGATGGATACTGCTGGTGGCTGGCGAGTTTCCTTCCGCCCTTGCATTCCGTCACAGCTTCATTGCAGAGCCTAGCTTCACGTTATCTCAGGGAAGGACGGACGCCTGCAGACTCCCATGTTGGAGACATGCCCACGGATTCTCTATTTATTACGTTAAGTAGCCAGAAGACAAATATTGAACGTCACATTTGCAGGCCTGTGGTAATTCAAACGTCAACAGAAGAAGATGTCTTCTGTAAACAACTATCACGTAAATTTTCAATAACTTGATTTAATTTGCACAAAATTTAGTATTTTACGACAAATACCTCATATTATGTTCCGATTGTTTTTTGTGACCCGATGAATAAGCCAATCTTTAATAATATACAATATTTGTAAGATTTTAATTCGTTCTATTTATATTATTTAATTAAAATTAAGAATTAATAATAGCGTTACCAGACTCTAAATTTCTCATCTAGTTTACGTTCTTTGTATCAAATAATTTTATTATTCAGTTTTTATACTTCACTACAGAATAAATTAATGTCTTGGTCATTATTAAACTTTAACTTCAAACAGTGAATTATTATTTACTTTTCACTGTATTTTTGTACTTTTCGGACGTTAATGTGGTATAGAGTGATTGGTTTTATTGTACGTGTAGTTGTATTATTCCATTAATTCCAATAGGGCATGTCATCAGTAGCAGCATTTTGCAGGAAAAAAAGGAAATTTTATTTTTCATGTTACATAGTACCGAATCATCTGCCTCGGTTTTATGCTAACGAATTTATGTTAAACCAAATTTAATAAAAGTAAACATATAGTTGTACACTCCGTTTCTCTTCATTGTTAACTATGTTTTTCTACACAACTCGTTTGACAACGACATAAACAAATAGGTTTTATCTGTCTTAAGCCAGGTGATAGCGCTGGCCACTGACAGATCCCACACTCCCCTTATTGCTCCACCTAAGAGTCAGCCGCATGTGTTTGTACAACAAGGCTGAAGTGTTGCAGGATGTCACAACATTGGAGCAAGTCCCTGCGCATTGTAAGGGATGCATATTTAATGAGAAGTTGATGAGTGTTCCGGAGAACCTCTGCGTAAATTGAATTACCTTGTTTGAACGTAGCAACGTAATGACAAGTCCAAGCAGATGATTACTAACAATACAATATAAATACGATCGAGTTCATCTTCTACAAGAGCAAATCAAATGTCACTGTAGGCTGATAACGGTAAAGTGAGCACTTTTGGAGAAATACTGTCAAAAATAATAATGAAAATATTACATACACTGCACAGTTTATATGATGTTTAAACGCTTCTTTCAATGGATTAGTGTCTTGAACGGAATTTTTTTACATACGCCATTGCGAGAAAATGCTACCTGGTTGCAGGAAAACCCTGTTGACTGCAGCTAACTCTGACTTCAATTTCTTTCCTTTTATTGTTATTATTACTAACAATAATAACTTGTTTTGCTGTGTGCTTTTCTGCAACTCAGGAGTACTCAGTTTGCAATGTTTATATTAACAAGTGGTGAAAAGGTCAGTATTGTTGGAGTGTAAAAATAACTTGCACATCAAATTGCTGACTATATTGTGAACCGGGTACACTGTACGTGTTATTTGCATCGACGTATCGCAGGCACCGAGCGAGTGGAACGTGTCTTCATTTGCACTTCTAATTGGGGACCTGAATTACAAATCATGCTAACTCCAAAATGTAAGAATTAGAAAGAAAACAATATTTTGACTGTGTGTATTTATTTCTCTCTGAAATATGTTACCAACCACAGTAAAATTATTGTATTTTGATTAGTAACGCATTTAAGATAGATTTAAATGCACACGAAAAATATATTATCTTTTAATGCTATTTCTTAAATTTTGGAGTTAACATGGTTTGGAATTCAAGTCCCCAATTGCTGTTGTAAGTTAACACACGCACGATTTCTCACCTGCTCGAACGAAATTGCGACGAGGCATTTTCTAGGCGCAGATTTTCGCCATTATGTATTTATCACGTGACCTCTTTCACCTCTCTGGGTGTGCGTATTTAATTCCACTGCAGCGCAGCAAGGCGGAAATCGTGCGCTGCAACAATAAGATAACGACATTATGTAAACTCACATGTGATAAGACTACGTGGAAGTTTTTATCGTTAAATATGTGAGTGTTTTTGTTTGAGTACTTGTCATACGTGAAGCAGCCTTCGTTAGTTAAACAAGTCTTCTAATGTAGGGTAATTAATGCATAAGTACAGAAAAACAGGAAAAACATAACCTAAAGTGGCTAACTTTGGCGGCATTGACGCTAAGCGCGGAACTACTCTACTTAAAAATTTTCATAAGGTGTTTGAAAGATTGTTGGCAGTGCGGGTAAATGATCTAGTGAAATATTTTGGACATATGCCATTGCATTGCTATGTCGTCTCAGAAAACCATTATTGAAGAAAGAAATCAATAAAATAAATAATCCAAATAACAATTTCAAAATAAAAAATGCCAAGATAAATTGTGTAACATCAATGAAAATACAAATCAATAAAAAAAAATTAAATTTCTATCAAAATACAAAAACGACCTGAGTTTTATCCTTTTTTTTTTTTGTTTGTTATTTTTAAGTTTTCTTTTTCTTTTATTTATATTATCTGTGATTTGACACATTTCCTCCTGGAAGTTTTTTTAGGTTTTATTATTTATGCATGTTTTGAATGCAGTAAATTCTACTTTCCCTATTTTTTGTTTATTTTGGTTTACTCTTGGTTTTCTGGGGCGATATAGCACTGCAGTGGCTTATGTCCAGAATATTTTATTAAAGTAGGTTCAGCTTTGTATAGCAGTTACACAAGTTCCGATCGAAAGACGACCTCATCCTTCTCTCGCTTAAAGTAAACTAGTTTCATAAGTAATTTCGAACGACACAACTTCTGTGCTGCTGTTCTATTCGTTGCTGTGTGACAAATGGAACTTTTTTTTTCGTGCGATATTTTGTACTCGTTAAATAAATGTCTATAAATAAGGAGCAAACTTTCAAAACCAGACATGTCCGCCTTATCTAGCTGTAGAAAACAGTGAATAAAAATCATATTTTATATCACTAACTGAGAATAAATATACATAATTCAATAAGACGTGTTTTGTTTATGGAGTCTGAGTTCATACTCGTATGATACACATCTTGTTTATTTATAATGGGCATTTAACTCATTTTAGGGATTTTGTACACGTCTGATTTTGAATGTTTGCTCCTCAAATGTTTGCATTCGTTATACAATCATTGCAATATTTTAGTTACTTGTAATATAACAAATAAAGTGTCACGAATCTTGAGTGTTGAAGTGTGGTATTAGAAAATGTCCATGTTTGTTGAGGTAAGAAAGTTAATAAATTGATTTATAGGTTGTGTCTCAAATAACCCAGAGAGCACACTCTCGCACCCTCTTGACGTCAGAGAGTGTACTCTCTGCTGTCCCAAATTCGAGGGAGCGTGGGCGAAAGAGAGATTGAGCCAGAGTGAGCAACGATGCTCCCTCGCTGCACGCGGGAAGACATCTTTGTTTTCATTCATATTCAGACCGTAACGTAACTGGAACTGGATAACATTTACTGTGTGTTTTCTGCAGTAATTAATTGTTTCAGATTTCAATGCTTAGAGGGCGCATCCGAGAGGGGCTATCTCAATTTGATTGAAGAATGAACCAGAATGGGCGAGAGTGAGAGTCTACACACTCTTTATTTGAGACCCGGCCTTATTTCGGTTCGGGTTTAGGCGTAGTTGTGCAACTTCGCACGCATGTTTCTAACATGACGGCTGAATGTGTTGAACAAAACATGTTGAACCTAGACTTCTTGTGTGGCCGTAGAATTTGAGTTCGACTTGGTCTTATTAAGCGTGGTCGTCCCTAGATTCAGACTTGCTCTTCCTCCCACAGTATTCGTCGATCCACGCAGCTCTGCGCCATCAAGTAGCTAGTTTCTGGCCAAGTCCAGCTGCTCTTTGGAGCACATTCTTCTTTCGTTCAGCCTTCCTTCTCAATCTGAAAAATCATCGCGTTGTATAAAGCATTCGTGCAAAGTAGATATTTTTTAACAAGACAAGTGATGCACCAAATATATAAAGTCGTGTCTTGCTGCAATATTTATATATATATATATATATATACATACATATATATATAAAGTATTAGACAGACAGAGAGGAGAGAGAGAGAGGTATCAAGAAACACGCGCATAAGAAGTGTACCATACGAATCCTGGACAAAATTGGAGACGAAAGTGGCAAAATTTTGTATGGCGACATTTTACGTGAACAGTATGGCAACACTGCACAGAGGACGTCACCTTTTGCGCTCCACATTCAGATATTAATTTACGTATGTTACGTCGGCTAAAGGTATAACCATGTTTGAACTGCTCGCGATTTGAACCTGTACCCATAATATGGAGGTCAGAACTGTATCAGTAAGTTAAATTCGATATCTATGGAGCGCAAGAAATAGTACAGTGCTATGTCGCAACATTGTGCAGATAAAATGTCATGGTAGAACACTGTGTTACTAAAAATTCTGTGTCTAAATTAGTCCAGGATTCGCGTGGTATGCTTATTACTCGTTTATTTCGGGATCATCTGTAGGTAGCCTATATTGTACAATTTACACAACATTAGCTTAGAGGCTCATCAGTCAGTATAATAATTTCTAAGACTGCAAATATTTTTTTCTGTGAAATGAACAAGAGGAGCATTAGTATTTAATCAAAACGTAACTTTAGTTTTCTGGATAAGGAAGGAATTTTCCAACAATAGTACAAGAACGTGTATTTCAGTGTATCGTAGGCAATCTACACCTAGTTTACACACCCGTTGGCCATTCTCTTTACAGGACACGTTCTCTTCGAGGTGAACGTCAGCACATGTCATCACACGGAGAAATCGGTTTTGTAAAGGCCACAGTATGTTTTGTTAATATGCATCTCACCAAATTTTTCGTAGTAGTTACAAGATATTTTTGTAGCCACTTCAAAACTTTACTGGGGCAGTAAAAAACATTGTCGACATAAGACATTTTGGTGAGGTCATTGATGACAAACTATTTTGTCGTGGCCACAAAACTTTATTTATTTTCAATGTAAATAAACAGCGTGCAGAACATCAGCCAAAAAATGTTTGTTGGAACTGTGTTCAACGCGCATGAGTGATATCTGCTTAGGAATAGCATTATATTAATTTTATACGTCTTCATACCCTTTTCACGTCTTCCTGCCAACTTTCAAAAAATTGTTTTCTCGAAGCCGAAATAAAAGAGAAGATACGTATTTTATAGTCATTTTAGGAACGAAACTAACATTTAAAAAATAGTACTGGAACATTCAAATGACTGTACAAGATCCTTTATAGCCGAGAAGACTGTACGCTAGTTCAATGACTTACGCCTAGAGGTCAGGGTGAGACGTGATTCGCGTGCAGTGTCTACCTTCACGTTTCCCCACTTTTAAACCTCTACCGCGCAAAATACGTCGACCTAGGTGGTCACCTTAAGGACACCCTTTTCCTCGCCGACTAACGGTGCGGTGAGCTTCAGTCGTATGGATGCCGCTTCACAACTTGGAAACTTTTTTTCGATTCGATTTTGAGGTAGATTTTTTAATCTATTATGTGTAATATTTCATAGATGATTTGCTCCAAAGTGGAGTTGAAAGAAACCAGAATGACGTTGAGGTACCTTTCACAGATTATAGTTTCTTACCTTTACTATATTTGTAAAAAAAACTATATAACAACACTGCAGAAGTAAGAAAAGAACTATGTGAGTGTTTAGATAAAAGTATACTTAAAAATAATTTTTCTCTTTGTGTTTTATTGATTTTAGTTATCTTATAATTATTTTCTCATATTTGTAATTTTCGTACCATATGTATGTATTAATATGTAAAAAGAGAATTTTAAAAATATTACGTTTTTAATCAGTTTTGAAACTTGTATCGAGAAACAGCTTATTCAGAGGAGTTATCTCACGAAGATTAACTATATCAATTCTATAAAAGCTTCTATCAAACCCTGTACTGAAAATAGTTTCATGTCTGACGGTTTAAGAATGTTTACCGTCTAAATAATTCCTCCCGTATACTAGATTTGCTGGTAATGTTCAATTCATGAATACAAAATAAAGCTAAAAACTATAATTATTAGGCAGTAAAACACAATTTGAGAACATTACCAAGCGTGCTGGTACAGTAGTAAAATCACTCACCTCACATTCGGGAGGACCTGGGTTCGATTATCGGCTCCGGCCATCCTGATTTCTGTTTTTCAGGGTTTCTCAATATCACTCCACACTAATGTTTTGATAGTTATTTAATACGGACCCTGGCCGACTTCTCCCCCCCCCCCCGGCCAATATGTACCTCTACCAAGGATCGTTCAGTCCTAGGTCACGTAAATGACTAGTCAAATAAAGAAATAATTTTAAATGTTATAATGATACGTTGCATTATTTTATAATTATATAATGCAATTTAAGTCATACCTGAGAGTTTGTTAAGAGAGATAAGTTGAAATTGGTAAGACTTCACGCTTATTAGTACCTTGCACATAGAGGTTATAATATAACTGAAGCGCGTGCCATGGATAAACCTTACTGATCCTCTGCCTCTAGGCCATTATTCCAAATATTAGTGATAAATTGCTGTTTATTCTATGGACATTTGTTGCTATTATTCGAGCATGTTTAATACCACTACACGTTATTTACCAAAGTAAGGACTTCATAATCCATCTTATTATCAACAAAATTGTGTGCAGGTCCGAAGTTACATGATATTTCAAGTCACGTTAACTTAGACTACGAACATAACCATACTACTCGCCGCTTAGCAATGGTATTATGATAGCCGTACTTTTGTTCGCTTGCCTGACGTTTTCGGTACATTTATTAAAAGGTACGCTAGAGGATTGGACAATTACCAAAATATCTCGCTTTGACAGCACCGGAGTCCGGGAGTAATCAATTTTCCCATACAATTTTGATCTTCTTTGCGAGTTTCCTTTGAGGCAAAATGAAGTCAATCTGATAGAGGAGGTTTTGTTATTCCATTTATACGCACGGCACACTTCGCCTTGTACGGAAATAATTTTTTACGTTACATTCCATTGGCCGATTTCCTCAAAGCATCACGTACAAAATTTAAATATTGACCGTTTCAACGCTTCAAAACTCACCTATACAACTCGTATCGGATTATTTTCTACCATAATTGCAAAAGTTACCGGAAAACATGCATTATTTTTTTACGCTTAGGCGTATACATAAAATAAAAATACTATTACAGCTGAGAACGTAGAGGAGGGAATTATAAATTTAAACTTGACTTCTTTATCATAAGTACCGTTGAGCAAAAGCCTTGAAGTACCTCTTTTACGCAACTATTGCACAATTACCCATTGTATCAAATTATTTCGGACAAGTACGGGAAGTCCTTGTTATTACACCATGCTGATGGGATGGGATAAAATTAGCCAACTTGTCTCGCGAAAGCATTCTTTCAGTTATGCATGTCGTTAAGAGAAACTAACTTCCTTGAAAGTGGAATCCTATTGATTGGTTGTGCACTCCTGACTGATATTAGTGTCAATTTGTTTGCCATTTTCGTTACTTTGTCTTATCTCTTGAAAGTACTGTGTTAATGGTTGTCCCAGTTTGAGGTAGGCGTATGTATGCATGTGTGTAATGTATATATACATATAGATGCACACATGTGTGCATATACACACAAATGTGTGTGTGTTTGCTTGGCACGTTGTATGCTGCGTTTCAGACCGTCGGGAACAGACTTGATATCTTCCATGATCTGCAACACAACATGATGCAGCGCTTCACAGCTTGTATCATATGAGGTGAGGACCGTGTACAGTAGCGGATGTAATTGCCAATTACAAATCACCGATACAATTGCATCTTTGGTCAAACCTGACGTCACCTTTCCTGCTACTAGCCCTGTTTTTGTATCGTCATATGCGGTTAACAGAAGGCATTTCCGAACATGAGTTCCCTAGTAAGGTGTGTTTTATTTAATCTCATATATCCACCCTATTAATTTGTAACACTTGTTGAGAGTGAGCTTGTGTAATAAGGAGGGTAAGGAGAAATTCGTAAGTTCAGTGTCCTACATGTTAAGACGCCACTTTAATGTGTATACTCTAGCCCAGAACGTTTGTCCACTGGCTGCTACTAATTGAAACACCAATGGACGCGTAGACGACGTTTTGGAATTTGTACAACAGTGGATTATAGAATGTTGTCATTAAACTGGCGAATGTTTCCTATGCCTAAGTGATACAACAAGCGGGAAAAGAAATCAAGCAAAATATGTAAATACTTGTCACGTTGCTTTTCTGAAGAAATAAATGAAGGCGTCTGCAGATTTCTTACCCATGCTTGAAGGTCCCACGATCACTTTAGATTTTTAAGATGAGGTAAGAATAGAAAGTATTTTTTAAATTTGTGTAAGTTAGGCACAAAGCAATTATTTTATGTAATTGTGACTGTACAGGAACGTCACTTACGGTCTAACATGTCACCAAATAGAATCTCTTCTATTTTTGCTGGTAGAGGTATCGTGTTATACTCGGTATGTTTCAAATACAAATAACTAAATATTTGTCAGGACGATTAATATTAATATCTACACTGTATAAAAATTTGAGAATACGCATACTGTGTGCGCTTAAATAAAACCGTCTTTTAGGATATGCTCAGAATGATAAATATCGTTCAAGAGGCCCAAACATGTTCACACACTCCTCGATACAAACAATATCTATCGTCGTACCAGTTATTATAATAGGCTGTCTTACAAAAGTTTGAAGATTTTGAATGTGTTACAGCTTAAAGTGTCGCTGACAGTTTGAGAATCATTCCTGATGTATGACATTAAAGTTGTTTTCGAAAAAAACATATCGAAATATAAAGCACCGCTTTTACGGACGAACAGAAATTATAAATTCAACTAAAAAAATTTCTGAAATGTTCATCCACGTATTTAAAATTTTTATTTACTAATTCACAACAACGCCGCTAGACCATAGCTATACAGGTCTGTTTTGCGCAAAATGCTACATAGTTCCGAAACCAAGCGGTTTGCGTGCCATGCGATTTCCATTCATCTTCGAGATATGCAACTTTTCGAGCAAACATGTGTATGTTGCTGCGATTTCGTGGAGTTGATTTACTTTACCGGAAGACATGATCAAATTTAAACAGTTACTCGTAAAAGACGTCTCTTTACGTTAAAGTTTTATTTTAGTTATCTTAAGGCATTGGTTTTTATATCAATTTGTTATTAAAAAAGTGGTGTTTAAAAAATTGCGTCACCAAACTACAACTGAAATGCCTTATGAAAAATTTTGTAGAGCAAAAACTGGGCATTCTGTGCCTTAGCGAAATATTGTATAAGGAATAAGTCTTTACAAATAATATTATGAAACTATACTTTCCTGAAATATCGGACAATTATTGACAACAGAATATTTATTACAAATTTACTCAATGAAATTTGTTTCCATCAGAGACAACCCTTGCAGAAATATTCGCTCCTGCAGAATGACACAGCATTACAAATGTCCGAGAGAATCGTGCCGCACGATGCCTTTGGTCGATAGGTATTCTTGGGAAACTCCAACTATTCCCAGCCCCTTTCATTGCGGCACTGTTCTATACTTGCCTTACGTAACCTTTCATTAGCTTTTAAATCTATGCTCTGTTGTATCTATACTATTTTGCGACAGTTATTATTATTTTTAAGTTTAAACTGGAGTAGATATCAAAAATCGGCTTGGCAGTTTAATTTAAAATTTATTTCTGCAGCGTGAGGTAATTTTTTCAAAAGAAGAAATTATATGAATTCGTCTGAAAATTCAACTACCCAAGATTTCGTTAGTTTTATGATGAGCTTAGTATTTACTGCGTTGAAAAAATCAGCCAGCACGGAGAAGACGATTCTAAACAAAACTGCCAAACAGGTATTTAAACTGATCTTGTTTAGAATTTAAAAAAAATAATATAGCTAAAATAGTAGAAACAATACGCAGGTACGTCACGAACATGCGGAGTGCATATAAATGTTACGTATCTCGCGAGTATACGGGTAGGTAACACAAGAACAGTGAAATAATCGTGTTACAAAAATGAGACATTTCGATGCAAAACATAATTTTGTTCTTGGCAAGTACTGAGAGATCAGCACAGTAATGTAAGCACTAGAATTTACTAAGTAAAAATTCAATTTTAATTCCCTCTATCAATGATTGACATGACATGAAATGCAACTCGTGTTCTCAAGCGACCGTCGTGAAATTGTCCACTTACTTCTAAAATCCTTACAAATGCATGTCGAACGCAGTTGCAAGTGCTATTTTTGTTGTTGGTAACCACATTGGGCTTTCTGCAGGGCACCATGTACACTTTAACATTCCCTCCGTTTTCCGTTAACCAATGTCCGTAACTGTATGTACCAGCCAGAGGCTACGCTCTAGTAAAGTACACAACATTTCTCCGCTGAAGAGAATCGTAAAAGACATCCGGGCCATAAAAACTGCGGCGAAGCAGCGGCGCATTCTCTTGCGTGTGCCGCTTGGTCCGGATAACAATTTACAGCCAATCGCGGCGCGCCGTCTTCATCGCTATTCATAGCTCGCTCAGGCCACGTTACGTGCCGTAAAACCAGCAACAAGTGAAACAAAACGATGCATCCTTAATGTAGGTTGCCGCTCGCGGTACGAAATACTTGTGTATGACGCAGACAAATATTTACGACCATTTATTACTTTATACTGCACCGCATACGTAGGTTCCTCGGCGCTGCCTCACAATAACGAGAAAACAATGTATGTTTTACTACCACATCTAACGTTCTTAAGGTAGAGGTCTCAGCCCTCAAGTTGAGTGTTCCACTTACGCCTGGATTGACTGTGTTTTGCGAGTTTTAGTCCAACAATTGCAAAGAGTAATCTTCTATGGAAAAAAGCTCAGAAGAATGAGATAAAGAAAAACACCGCTGAGATAGTACATAGAAAATAGTATTATACTAAGGGCGACATCACTACCCAATCTAGGTTCTAGGCACAAGTCAGTGTACTGGCGTGCAGTGCGCTCGCCGACAACTCGCCTCTATGAGACATTTAGCAGTGGCCCTATCATTTTATGACGTAATATTACAAATAAAGGTGTGATGTACGCGCCTATATAATTGTTCAATGTTCCGAACCTACAATTTTATACTTATAAATGACCCCGTAGAAAATTACCACGTAAATGATCTGAATAATGTAAAATGCAAAACAACTTAAACTTATCAAAAAGCTGAACTATGACCTTCAAAATCGATCTGTGAGTGCTGTAGGCAGTACCAATGGGGATGTGCTATCTGAATTGGAAGAAAAATTTCCCAAAAGAATATTGTTATAATTTTAACTACCTTAGCGCGTCGTGTTCGATTGGAATGAAGGACTTAGTAAATTAAATAAATATATTAATATTCGTAACTACTTACAAAAATTATAAAATATTTTATACCGGTAATATTCCTAAAACCTATATTTCCTACACTAATCTCTATCCACAAATGTCTCACTAGTTACAGTAATAGTTTAACCTGCCCGTCCGTCTCTCACATGCAAATTCACCGTCAAAAAAAGCTTCAACTGTTCCGCTGTCCGCACTTGCCACACAGTTGCCACTCAACGTACTGATCCCGCATCGCGCCTCGCCGTCGTCACCATCACTTCCAAGTCCGCCACAATAAGTCTCTTCATCCACTACCACGAACTGTAATTTACAGCCGAGCGCGACGACGCTTAAAACATTCTCTCAGTTCGGGGACTGGATGGATGCCTTTAACCGCAGCACAAAGTTTTCTGGCGTTAAGAAAACTTTCACGCATGACCGGGGCGCAAGCTCTTTAAGGACGCCTGGCCAATGCCCACCCCCATACGACTTGTGACCAGCAATACAAAGCGAAGAGGCAGACCATACCATCAGGAGTTGGGTAGGAAGACCGAGGAAGGAAGGAGCGAGGGAAGTAGAGCAGCTCGCCGCCTTGCCCGCGCGCGCTCGAGTGGCATCTCGTTACACTATATAAAAATCGAATTGCTCGAGATAGGAACTTTGGTAAAGAAAAATTAGACAAATTGTTTTGGTGGTTGGAAATACCAAGCAGTTCATCGAGGAAACATAGGTAGTTTACGAAAATTTACGAGAGACCAATATTTAAAATTATGGCGATTAGAATGTAAACCTAATAACGTTACCTCGCGTCTGAAAAGTAACCAGAGCTACCACAATCTACTTCTTGATAAGCTTTCGTGATTCTGCTGAAAAAAAAAGGGTAGGGTTTGCTTAGAAAGAAACACTATGAATGGGCCTACTCTAAATTAAAATAAAGTTAAACTGTGCACACTGTGTTCAAAATATCGGATACACTAACACGAAAATAATATTGTTAATTGTTCAAATTTGCTGCTGCCGACACACCGCAAGTAATGTCGCTCTCCGCAACCTGTCGCCTCTGCAGCCCGCCCCCATGACGTTCCCCGTCACTTCTGCCGCCGACACAACACCTCCAGTGTTATTCTCCACAGCTCCCCGCCTTTCTTGTCACTACTGCTGCTGACACACCCCAAGAAATGTCGCCTCTGCAGCCCGCCGACCACTGCCACCTAAGCGCTCTTAGTCACTTCTCACGACGTCTGTTGGCCGTCCCCATGGCGCCGATGCCAACACACAGCACACTCGCTTACAGCTTCCAACTGAAGTAACTGCTGACGTAGATCCTATTTAGTGACGTCAGTCGGTGGCATTTCATGTTGATCCAAGTTCTAATAACAGGCATTATGTCACTCATATGTGTACCGAGATTCATGGTGGTGGTATCGTCGGGAAATCCCAGGCTATACTCAACTTCTGTGACACACTTCTGAATCTCAATGATGTCGTTTGGAAGTGTCGTGGTGCTTCGTCGCGCTCGGCAAAACCAAGGGGTGCCAGACCAATACTAACGGTCTATCTCTACGTGTGACCAAATTTAACGGCGCCATATTGCAGCCCATAACATGCAATTTCCTATGCCAATGTTTTTGCTTAAAAAAATAGTTTCCCCACACCAGCAAAAGTACACAATTCCCTATCTACGGCTGCAATACGTCAGCATTCAATTTGGTCATGTAGCAAAAGATAAGCGTAACAGTCTAATTAATTTATAATGTATTTGGGAAAACCCCATGATATAGCTGCCCCCGGGTCACTGGGGTGATCACCAAGGAATGTAGTATGCGTCCAGCCAAGCCAACATGAAACACTATTATAATAATGTTGTTTTATCCAGCAGTTCATATTCGGACGTCTGTTCATGTAGTAGCACTCAGTAGAAGAATAGGAAATATTAAATATGTTTATTTTGAATTTCCGCCATTTTAGAATCTTGAATTCCTTGGTGGTGTTAAGTACCAGTAAATGTAACTTAGGCCTATATTGAATGTTATATTCTGGTTACATGACTGAGCATTTCTACGTAATTCTAGCAGGTGAATTTCCGAGGACGCCTATACACGTCTGCGATAACAACAGACACAGTAGAGTTGGTTTGCCTGCAAGTATTTTTCTTCGCGTCAAACGAATATCGATTCATTTCGTACCTATGTTTACTGTTACCTAGGGTAAAAATATTTAAATAAAAATTCTTTGAAATAAATAAAAACTAATAAAAGGTCGGGAACAGGTCTTCTGATCACAGATTGAGAATCATCCATCTAATAGTTGCGCAACGGAAATGTCATTTCCGGCCCTGTGTTCGAAATAAATACACAGCGTGTGGTTGGCTTACGGCATAAAACACTTGAGTAAACAAACCTGTGAATTGGGTATCCTTAGGCGTCGACAGAAATCTGAGGGACTTCATGAAAAGCAGCGCCAATGTAGAAAAGTGACGAGTGCCAGCCAGTGGCAACGTCCACCACGTTTCATCAATGAGAAACTTCGGAATTGACCTTGCTTGGGAAATGAATCCATACCCGGGGGTTAGAAGTGATGGCCCGACTATTACATCTTACTTTGGGAGAGATAGCAGGACATGGGGCTGGAGCGGTGAATTCTCCCGCGGCAGGAGAATGTACAGCTGGAGCGAGGCTGATGAAACATCTTCTAGGAAGGGTGATGGGAGGGACTGGAACCACGCAGACGTCAGCAAGGTTCACCCGATGTATGGTTGTCTGAGAGGGGAAGAGAGGTTGATGCTAGCGAGCTGCGGGGCAGCTGGCCGTCCGCGCGAGCCTCGGGGAGGCTGACCCCTTGACCTTCCAGTCGCACGCAGGTCACGCGGGTCACGGCACACTCCCACGCGCCACGCAAGCGACCATGAAGCAGGAGGGGGGGGGAGGTTATGGGGTTGGCTGCCCGCGCATGCCCAACCTGATCCTTCACAACCTACACCATCCTAACTACAGTGCAAGCAGCAGCCTGCGCTTGGAATGCGTTGCCGCAAGTTGCGAGTAGTCATTTTTGACAGAACTACTCAACGCGCTTCAAAATGGTTCTTCTACGAAAATAATACACACGTCAGCGTATAACGCCATAAGCCCAAAGATTCGGTACGCGTGTTTTAAATATGATTTTTGGGCCTCCCAAAATGGCTAAAAACGGCTTTTTCAGACTGTCGTATCTGGGATTATAGATACCAGAATCTGAAAGCGCACAAATAGAAGCACGCGTTGGACTTTGAACTATACTTCTCACAAATAAAATGATATGGTCACCGCTGAAAGTCCCATAGGAAAACGAATACTATACTCTATCCATTCTAAGGTTGCAGCTAATTCATCCAAGTGAATGTCAATAACATTTTTGCACAGCGTAAATTTTATTTTGAAATATTGAAAAATACAAGGTCACTATGCTACGGCACAATCACAAATATGACGAATCAAGACATAATTCAATTGCTTTGATTTATTTCGTTAGCAATTTTTATTTCTGCTGCAACCTTAGAGTGTACAGAGTATAGTACAGATCTACGCGCCAGTTGAGTGGCTTGCACGTAGAGGTCAAACTACGTTACACACGTCGGCCGCGGCGACCTTGCGCTTTATCGATTTTCTGCCTCACACACACAAACGTAGTCTATATAGGGAACCGCCTTAAGGGCGCCGCCTACCCGTATGTGAGAGGCTCAAAAGCGACGGAGCAGTAAGGTCCACCTTGAAGCGCGCGTCAAATGCCGCGTCGCCTCAACGAGCCAAGCGCTGAACTAGCGTGTAAGCGTCCCGCCGAACGGTTTTTCCTACGGGAACATATAATTTTATTGGTGGAAAGTCTGCAACTAAGTTCAGTGCAGGTCGCAATCTGAGTTTCACATACATCCGGTTTGTACATTTTGAAGTACGGAAGTCTGAAAAGGTTGTTTTTAGCCATGTTGGAGGGCTTAGAAAAACTGTTTTTAATTAGCGTGACGTCTTAATAATGAGGATCCGACCTTGTCTGAAGTTTATTTTATTTTCGTACGTTGGCACAATGGGCACACGTGGAATATTTTCGTGGATAAATCCTGTTTACGAACACACTGCAACGCATTTGAAACGTGGGATAGGCGGCCGCCTTAAGGGGTCTCCCTAGATAGGCTGCGTCTGTGTGTGTGAGGCAGAAGCGGTAAGGTTGCTATTGACCGACGTATGTAATGCATTATCTCCTCTCCGCGCAAGCCATTCAGCTTGCGTGCAGAGCTTCACTATTATCCGACTTTAAGCGGTGATCACGTTATTTTATTTAGAGGTAGCATAGTTAAAAATCAAAAACTTATTTCTACAGTTGTGTTTTTTGAGACCGTTTGTTATTTTTCCATATACAGCAATCTGGAAAAGTCATTTCAAGCTATTTTGAGGGGCCCGAAAATGGTGTTTCTAATAATGTGCCGAATTTTTGAAACTATAGCTTAATAGTTTGAAGTGTGTGTTATTTCGTAGGTATACAAATTTAATGCGCGTTGAATAGTTTCTTCAAAAAAAGCTCGCACTATTCTCATTAAAAACACTTTTTCTAAGCCCTTCAACATGGCTAAAAACGGCCTTTTCATATTTCCGTAGTTCAAAATTTACTAACTGGATGTATGCGAAACTAAGATTGCCACCTCCACTGAACTTAGTTGCAGACTTTCCACCAATAAAATTATATGGTCACCGCTTAGTGTCCCATAGTAAAAACCGTTCGGCGGGAACCTTGCACGCTAGCTCAGCGCTTGGCTCGTTGAGGTTTCGCGGCATTTTATGTGCGCTTCTAGGTCGACCTTACAGCTCCGTCGCTTTTGAGCCTCTCACGCGCGGTTAGGCGGCGCCCTTAAGAGGGCGTGGTACATAATTCAGCGATAAAAGCATTAATATATAACTGTATGTTTTATGAAGGCAATTTGCGAAAATTAAACAATAGCAATCCTAGTCGATAGTTTTAGTCAACGTTTTAAACAAAACTGCTTGCAGTGTTACGAACTTCGGAGGCACAATATCTGACGCCGGAACCTCGTGCATTTAACTGCGGCGCAAGAGATCACGCGTAACGAATTAGTAATTTTGGATAAATATTTACTCATAAAGTTTGCAAAGAACATTATCTAGGATTGTCATTGAGTATTTTATCCATATTGGCTTCGAAAAAAGCGTAGAAATCAACTGATGTTTTCAGCGTTTATTTATCTACTACGCAACTATAAAGCCACTGGTTTTTGGTGATTAGAATTTTGCACGGACTAGTTTCCATGCCTTATGTGCACATCTGTAGCTATGTAGCATGATCATTGATTGGATATTTTTACTCCTCGTCGTATTGCAATTTAATCGCTAAATCACTTACGCATGGTGTCACAGTAATCTTATTCTGAACGGCACAGTTAAATGTGCGATGCCTCTGTGCAAAGAAACGCTGCTATTAACCGCGAAGAAGAGCCACAGATGTGCACTCAAGGCATTGAAAGAAGTTGGCGGAAAATGTAACTAAAACAGCGGCTTAATTCGACGTTGAACGACGAGAACCTAATTTTAAATGGGGCTGCGGTGGCCAGACAATGCGCCTCCCACCAAGGCGAGCCGGATTGGAAATCCCGGCGGGGCGGGATCGGGCCCCGGATTTTCGCACGTGGGAATCGGGCCGGAGGATGCCGTTGGTCAGCGAGTTTTCTCTGGGATCTCCCGTGTCCCGCGCTCTTTCGTTTCGGCGCTGATCCATACTCATCTTATGTCACCCCTCACCAGCGCTCAAGACCTCGATGTTCAGCGGTGACCAAAATCTCTCACTCACTCTTGCGTATGGTACCTCATGTATTTTTATTTTTTTCACTTCTCACTTTGCTACATGTAAGAATTTGTTTCGAAAGTAAATACTGATGGATGCATAGGGAAACGAAAAATTGTTGAATTTAATGACATAAGTGTTACAATCTACTGTTATGTTGAAACTGAAACCCCGATCATTTGTCACCTGCACAGGAAAGAAAATCGTAGACTACTTTTACAAGAAAAAGCTTGTAAACTAATTTCAGAACATTCTTCAGTCTGGGCACTACAACAAGAATGTCGCTGGTCATTATAGTAATCTAAATTTCCCAAATGCCTGTTGGGACTTGTATATTTATGAGCAGTGTGTTTCATGTGAAACAAAATAACCTTCGACGACTCGTCCAATTTTACAAATGTTTGTGACGTTTCAAACAAAATTGTTGTAAAATGTACCAGAATGTGTTTGTAAATGTACAAATTTTATTATGCAGACATATTTGTATATGTACAAGCGTTTCCTGCGAAGTTAACAATATCTTTTAAACTTACAAAAAGTTTTTTTTTTTTTTTTTTTTTTTTTTTGGAAATTAGTACACAATTTTTTTTTGTGGAAGTACAAAAAAAATTTACTGTGTAGCTGCCATTCACTGAAACAGCAGACAATGTATGAATATACGGGGATCAAGTATACGCAGAACTGTGGATCATAATATGCAGGTCTTTGAATTTGCGCATTTTTTCTTTCCCTACTGATAAGGTGATAAGGTTGATTTAAAGGAAACGCGGATTTCACAAGTCACAATAAGACGAAGTTCACAGCGAATATTATAAACTGTCCAATATTTAAGTGATTCATTCCCTTCAATATTTCTTTTTGAAAGATAAAACATTGCTTTTCTAATCGGCTTAAATGTTATTGTAATTCGAAGTAGGGGAAAGATCAGATTACAAAATTCTAGCAACCGCTGTGATAATTTTAGACTCTTAATATACAGAAGAATAAACGCAATTTACAGGATGAGAGGGCTCGTATCGGAAAACGGCGATGGCGGATTCTACAAAATTTGTAATCAGACTGCAGTTCGATTGGGGAGATTCACAGCAAAGGAAAGGCGGCCTAAGCTGAAAATAATCTGGGAACATCGGACTTTTCCTCGAGAAGTGGAGAGGTGGAGGACTGAATCAGAGAATCAATAAAGAAGCAGGAAGGCAAGGAAATTCTTCACCTTCCTTGTCCATGATCAACGTGACATTCAAAGATGCCATTTCATTCCCGAGTCGACAGAACCTTTTTAAGAGTTTCGTAGACGTAATAAAATTTAGAGCGCAAAACAACAGATCTGATTATAATAACAAGAGGGAAATGTATATAGCTGGAATAGTAATAATGTGATCTTTTAATAATTTTTGTAACGGTGGTTTATGACAAACTAACTTTTTATCCGACAGTGCGACCAAATGTCTCTTAGTCGTTAAAAGATATAACTAGAACTAAGCACAACTAAACAAAAGAAGTGTACTAGTGATAGCTATTGCCAACAAATGTGTATTGAACTTGTTTTTTTTTTCTCTGACTGTGTTCTTTCGCGTTATTTTAGGGACATAAACGCATTCGCTCCCAGTCCTAGAGTGTCGGAAATTCAGAAAAAAAATGTAATGCTAGAATAGCTGTGCAGTTATAGTGTTCTACAAACATAATTAGAAAATTTTAATTTATTTACGTCATACAGTGAATGAAATCGGGCGTATTAAACAAATATTTTTTTATAAAAACAAACTTATTTTAGGAATATAATCAATTAAGAAAATTATCTTCATTTCAGAAGGGCATTTATGTAGAATTTCTGACTTTAAAACGTACGCAAGGTCAGGTTTTCATTCCAGAAGTTATCCTAAATTTTTCTGTGCCGTTTTGTTCTATTGCAGTTTTTTTATATGTATTCTTAAAGTTACCGTAGAGTAATTCTAATTATTTCTATTGCTCACTCTTGGATTTCTGAAACGATGTATGGTGTGCAGTAACTAGTGTAACATTTCCTTTTAAGAATTTGGTTACCTATACATGTAGCTATTAACTAAACAATAACACATTATTCTAGTAAAATGTTATGTATATAGTTTACATAAAACATATTGTTGTCATGCTTTACCTAGAATGATGTTTCAAAATAAATTGCATTCCTCCAGAATGAAAAAAAAAAAAAAATAATGTACTGTAGGGTCCAAACGTGGTAGCTGGCAGCGCAGGTTGTGAGGGTGCAAGAGCGGCAGAGGGGCAGGCGATGCGCGCGCAGCACAGTAAGCACAGTGGGAAGAGTCATACTGAAAACATTGGCCCACAGCGCATGTTACGAGACGTGAGGAAATGGAAGAACGCGGACGCAGCCGACAACCGAATAAAGTCATCCACTGTCGAGAAAGAGACATAATTGTGAAAGTAGTTAGTTGTGACAAAGAAGCAAATCCTCGCAGCACCAATCCAGAAGGCAAAGGGCCGCAGTATATACAGGTGTGAGTAAGTCCAGCATAATGAGGATAAGGAAACAGAGCAGAAAACACCCAGATGACCTCCAAAGAACTCTCGGGACAACACGGTGATCATTGTTGTTTTTGGAAACGTAGCTAAAACTGATTTAATTTGTTTATTTGACGAAATCATCAAAGCAATTCGTGATGAAATCACAGAAAGATTTACACTAATGACTAGGTCTTTTATTTCAATAAATCCTAAACAACAAAAAATTACCCTTCATTTTCAATTACCCCGACTGCGATGACGCAACTTCTGAGAGTGACAGTAGTGCGTCTTGCTTGGCACAGCCACTGTGATAAGAAATATCTCTGCTGACATACGTGATCTAGTGAAGTGTACTATATATAGCCAAAGTATTAACATTTGATAACTGATTATAGTTCACCTGTTAAAGCTACATATATTATTTCATAGGTATTCAGTAGTGGTTGTGAAAGTTTTGTACGTCAGCTGTTGACAGATTAAAATTAATGCCTTATGGGTCGGTTCATGGTAAATTTTCCGTTGGTTATGAATGTTTATATTTTTACGGCATAGTATTTATTTTGTAGTGACTATAGTTTTGCTATTTTGAATATTCGTTACCTTTCATAGTTTTGTATTATGGCATTTCATAGTAAAACTAGCATAATACGGTTTTATGCATTAATCCAAGACCACTCTCTTTATTACATAAAATGATTCACGCAGCTAAAAAATATCTTGGGCTACATTAACACGTATATTTATAAAAATGACTTAATATGTTTTTATTTAAAATAAAATTGAAGAATCTGAAAAAAACATTGTCAATTTAAATTTTAAAAATACAAAAAATAATGTGTGTGTTTTTATACATATGATATTTACCAAATTCAGGTACTTTTCTTTAGTACATTTACTTTGCTAAACATAATACTGTGCATCAGATTTGTTTCATAAACATTCCTTAATATTAAATATGATGCATTTTAAATTTAATTTATCAGAAAAATTGTGTTGGAGACAGGCTTTTATTTGGGAAGATTATCTGTCGAGGTAAAATTCAGTTCCCTAGTAAAGTGTCCTTGTACTCCGTGGATTATAATCTTGGAGATAACTATTTTTTGACACTTTTTTTTAACAAGCCATCCCACGCTCGAGTACACATTCATTTCTATAATGCACCTCTAGACCACATTTCGATTTTTGTACATCATTTTGTTAAAGGGTCGAATATAATACACCTGTCAGCACATTCTGTATGGTGGATTAAATTCCACTCATTGGTATACTAATATCAGTCACACGATCGTTTTCCTTTATCTTATAGTACAGTAAACAAAGTGGTATGAAGTGTAATGATAAGGGCTTAGAAACCCAGTGCGATGATACGCATGGGGGAGGTTAGAAAGCGACACACGCTGATGTTTTTGTAACAGAGGGAACACGTCCTAACTGTACCGAGCGTGCGCGGAGTGTAATCGGGCCGTGCCGTCAGTACAGGTCCCCCAGCACTACGACGCTCAGCTACCACAACTTTTGGTCCAGACAGTATTTTGTGCTCTAAGTTATGGTAAACCATAACTGTGTACAGCTAATTAATCTACCTACAACATCCTAAACAAGTAGATCTATACAGAACTAATCAGCCTACTTTCCTTTAGTGTATATTTTGATAACAGACATGTTTGCTCAAGGGCTGTAGGGGGAGGAGTTATCCTAGGATTTTACAACACACAGAAAAGAATGCCAACAAAAGAAATATGATGAAAAACTAAAAAAATTAGTAAACATACTGCAACATTTAAATTTTGTGTAGAATTATTTACTTGCTTAGATAATGTTAAGAACATCTCTGGTGATTAAACTTGAAATTTGTTGAACAGCAGTATTTTCTATGAGAAATTTATATGAATATTTACTGAATGATATAAAATATACCAA
>PNEQ01057079.1:8117-70531 GCA_003012365.1 Medauroidea extradentata
CATGCATACTCACACACATGCACACACACACAAGCATGCATGCTCACACACATGCACACACACACAAGCATGCATGCTCACACACATGCACACACACACAAGCATGCATGCTCACACACATGCACACACACACAAGCATGCATGCTCACACACATGCACACACACACAAGCATGCATGCTCACACACATGCACACACACACAAGCATGCATGCTCACACACATGCACATACACACACACACACACACAAAATCAATTACATTATTTCATTGGCAACTATTATTTCATAGATATAGAATATTTTTCGTGGCAACAACAATTAAAATAAAAACAGAGAATCACAAGATTATCAGAAAACTGTTTTTATGTCCTCTACACCAACTTCTTCTGGTACATCTCTTGACAAGTTTCCTCGAGTTACTCTGGACATTATTAAAAGAATAGTTCATAAAACATAAACAAAAATTTTCAAAAATACTAATAATTTTGTCTAAATTTAAAATGAAGCTCACATTATTGTGTCAGAAAAATTAAATGACTAACAATTACACCACAAAAGTCACAAAAAAAAATTACCAATTTATTGTTTTAAAAAATACAATCAACACATGTTCTTACAAGTTAACATTGAATTCAAGCCACTTTGTATATTAGAAACTTACAGTTTTAAATGTCTATCCGAAAAGAAAGTATGTGCAATCATTATACAGGTATTTTACAATACAAGTACATTCTGTATCCCTACTAATCTTCCAATATACATCCATCTTATTACCTCTTTGAACAGGGCGAATGTCTGGTGATCAGTGATGGCAGGGTTGGTGTTCGGCATAGCAAGGACCATGGTGATACCTCCCGCAAGAGCAGCGGCTGTCCCAGAGGCAAAGTCCTCCTTGTGTGTGGCGCCCGGCTCTCTCATATGTACATGCACGTCTATGAAGCCAGGTAGCTTCACCAGCTGACGCGAGGTCATGCAGTCTGTATGTGTCTTCATTACAGGCGCTCTACCTATCAGACGCAATGCCTGTAAAAACGGACGAACATGCATTTACTGAGCACACTATAAATAATTTCTTAAATGTTAATCCAGTGTATGCACACAACATGCATTATTTCACTTCTGAGAGCCAATATGCAATTGTGAAGAGATTTTAGTTAACTGCTTAACTAGATCAGCTTCAGTACACATGCTGTGAGACAAGGATGGAGCAGCAATAGAATACACAGGCAGGAGGAAGAGAATAATTCGAGAAACCCAGCCAGCCAATGGCAATGTACAATAATGGTTTCCACATGAAAATATGGAGCAATCACACAGAGAATCAAATATGAATAATCATTGGAGAAGGCAAGTTGTCGAGACTAACGCAACAAGGTGGGCACAGAATATATGTAATAAATCCAGCTTAGTGACAGAGTGGAGGTGTTAGGCTAATTTAATTAACTGTCAGCTTTAAATGTAGGAAATCTGAACCATAATTTGGAAGTTTTTTACACAAGCTGCAACAAACTCGTAAAAAAACTTTATAGGCATTATTGTCAAAACTCATGAAAATGATAAACAGGAGTATAAAGCATTCAAAACAATAGTTTAAAAAATGAGTAAAGATTACAGAATTGTATGAACCTTTTAACACATTTAAAAAAATTCTGTTATTCAGAAAAGTGTTAACTAACACACCACCAGCACAGTCATACCACATTGACACAGCTTGAATGACAAAGTAATCTGAGATGTCTGAGACCAACAGTTCAAATCAAATCACGTGGTTTTGCAATGCTTGAAAAAAGTTGCACTACGAAAAGCTTACAAAAATATGGATTTGAAACATTTTCAGCTAGCTATCCATGGAATCACAGCCTGAGCTCTGGTAGTAGTCTGTATTATACACTCTATATGCCTTCCTTTCTCTCTTTTTTTAATGCAGTGTCAAAATGAAAATACACTAACCATAACATTCACGTTGTGCCATACATCAAACTTTGTCAGTTTTCAAATACAAATTAATACTTTTTCTTGAAAATAGCTTCTTTTTTAATCTGATTATTTTTTAAACACTCTGGACTACACAATAGCATCTAAAGACAGCATTATATATCTTCAATTCTCATAAAATTAGTAATACCCCAAAAAAAAAAAGTCTTAATTTTTTTTTTTTTTTTATTCGGAGAAATTATTTATTTACTAGTTATTCTGCCTTTTTCTCTGTGAAAATATTCCACTAATCCTAATGTATTCCCAATACCTGGTTTCAATTATGAATTAAACATTTAAAATTATGTAATCTTACAAAACACTTTACCTAGCATAAAAAAATGTCTTTTTATCAATACCAATGCCTATAATACTTACAATACAGTCAAATTATTATATAAACCTGAAATTCAAGAACTGATTAACTGCATTTTTTTAAAAGGGAATTTGTCAATCCTTTTTACAGCATTGGTATTCGACATAGAACAATTCAATTGTTTAAAATTAATTATTTTATTAAAGTCTTGTTTTAAAAAGTATGGCTATTGCTATTACTCAGAATACACTATATATATAATGATGACAGGAGGAAAAAATTTACAAATAAATTTACTCACAAATTTTCTGCTTTTCCTCTAATGTTCAGCTAAAAAATGGAAAATTTGGTCTCATTAAAATGTTAACTAGCAACACTATAAATAAAATACTTATCTACGAATGTGTCACAAGAACAATGGACATGAATTATACACCGGCTTACCCTAGCAAACAAATTTCACTTCAACACTGTTACTTGAATGGTCGTTGAAACCTTTCTTTCTAAACCTTTTATCTGAAAGAAATACCGTTACAGAAACTTGCTATACCTTTAGTACTTAAGTTTTAGTCTTACTTCAAATAAAGAATGAAATTTCTTCTGACTATTGCTTTTTTGATAACCTCACTTTCATGCCAGCAGGTCTGAACCAGGACTTAGTTATACTGAAATATTACAAAGAATTTCGCAGGCACATTACAATTTTAACCTAGAATTGATTAAACTAAAAATGCATTTACATTGCAACCATAAAATATGTAATATGGGAAGTGAAAAGAATTTATCTCAATATATCTCACTTCACACCATATCTTTATTAAAGTAATAGTACTGCTTTAAAAGATTTACCTTAATAAATTTTAAATTTTATTTCAGTGGATTTTTCTGCTACATCATCAAGATATAGTTGCTCTGATTTCCACACCTCGATTTAAGCTCAGTTCAATACTACTGCAATACGAGTACTGTACTTCTCCCTCAATTTAACACTGGTACGCACGTACGCATTGCCACTATAGGAACTTTTGTCAATACTTCGACCACTGTGTAGATTTACAATCACAACTGCCGTGTGTAGAAAAGGTTAATGTACAGAGCTGAGGGGAAATTAGTTAAAGGTGAACAAAATTACTACAGTCTGGTCATAAATTTTGTAATAATACTACACTAACAGTTGCTGATCCACTATAAACTACCTTCCACTCCATTCCAACTGTGAACAGAAATTCCAGGGTCTTTAAACAAGAAAGCTAAGAAGTACTTGCAGATTACTTGCTACACTGCCAGTATCTCATTTCAATGCTCCATTTAAGCAATTACATACTTATGTTAGTTATGGTAATTTGTAAATTACATGGTTCAATGTATTTTTGTGATTATCACTTCAGTACAGTATTAGCAAGTACCACTTATCGTAGATAACTGGAAACATGCTGATAATTATCACAAAACTGATGTGCCAAATTTTGGTACATATACAAAAACCATCTGATCTCCTACTACAGTAATAACAATGGTTAATGATTATTTGTATTACATAACCAACACTGCATCTACCTACTTAAGAAAAGTTGTCAAGTAGTACCCAATAACTTCCTAGTGTCTAATAGAAGTTTCAACTAGGTATAGAGCTACACTAAGACTGTTTAAACATTTACAAAACTTACCAAACTTGCTAGGCTAACACGTAACAATGAAGAACACGCAAGTCGAGAGGAAATATATGAAATTAAATTACATAAATTACAGTATGGTAAGGTTAACACCAATAGCACAGATATACGCATAAATCCTTACCTACACATTCTTTAAATCACAGCATTTAATTAATGCATACACAGAAAACATTTAAATATATAAAAAAAGTGCATGACCAATAACAAACCTAACAGTGCCTTGCAACTACACATCAGAGGCCTTTTGGAATACCAACAACGTAGTTCACACCCAGACACACACCTGACACTTTATCAACGAATTAAAGTAATAGTCAGTTTGTTTTGTTTGAGACTAACATTATTCTAGACACAAATTCAGTTGGTTGTCACAATGATGCCTCTTGTTGCATCATTTGTACTTCGATATTATATTTCATTTTGTGTCACCCATTCACTTGTTTCGCATAGTTCAAACCTTGATACATCTGCTTTGTTTTATCATGCATTGTTTTATCGTGTGCTGACTTTCTCAAACACCACATCCAACACTGTTCTACCGTCCTTATTTTCATCACTGATACCATAATGTAAATTACTGAATTCCTTCAAAACGGGCTACAATTTTTTTCAAAGTTTAGGAATTTATTTCAACACGTGAGAACATACCTACATAGAAGGAAAAAAAAACTAGTAACTTTCAAATAGACACTATTTTGACTGCTCGTTTACTCTAACTACAAAAATACTCTACTCAATCTGAAAATTATGCAGTGTTTCCACAGAATATGCTGAAATTGAAATTGGCATCCTATTACAATCGCAAAAATATGGTACATCTATGTAGTCAGTGGTTTAGAATTTCTATTATTTAGAACTCTACCAGTAGCGAGTCATCTGCACCAGCTGTTTATGGACAGTTTCTAGGTCAGCTTTGCTAAACCAAATTTTGATTCGAGTCATTTTTATACAATTTGCACTCTTGTTGTCTCTTGTTATGGCTACGCTGACAATTCACATATTGTTTGAGAAACGGACATGACAGTTGCCTGTAAGCAAAGGTACACCTAAAGACAAGGCATCTCTATAAAAACTACACTGAAAAAGTTGCGGTGCAGCGAAACTGTAACTTGAAAATGTACATTATGCAAAGAATCTTAAATTTTTTCAGAAATATGAAGACTTTTAATGTAAACAAAAGTGATGCAAAACATTAAATAATCAAATACCATTAACTTTGAAATATGCAGAATCTGGTAATATTTTATGAAGCCGATATTCAGATTATCTTACTTATAATTTTTCATTGTAATTTAGTGGGGGACTGCTTAGTTTTCAATCAATACTGGAGTAAAAAAATTTTCTTCAAAAATTGCTTTTAAACAACACAACTACAAGCAGAAGACAAGAAAATGCTGGAAAAATGTCATAGGTAAATTAAGAACAAATGAAACTATGTATTGTTGGACAAAAAAAGTGTCCTGTTTAGAGCTGTGTTTGCTTATCATAATCATTCTAAGAATCTACCCACAACATTAATTGATGGCTTACTGTAGCATCTAGCCTTGCAGCTAGAATTAGATACTTAAGGAACATAGTGGAGAAGGACATTGCAACTGTAAAAAATAGGTGTAATTGTGAAGGCAGTGAACGTAACTGCGGTTAGTAAGTACACACTAATTATAAAAAGTAGAAAGAAAAAGAAAACATTACGCACAGGTGACTTAATAGATGCTATATAGCAGAAATAATGACTCCATATACGTAGATGAGGGTTATATGGTTTGATGTCATATCTGCAGTACATTTAAGTTAATCTACACTTCACTAGTAACTACAGCCGAACCCTCCGAAATCAGGTCGAATACATTCAATCAGTTGCCATATTTAGAAACAGAAGAAGTTGATGATGGTTTAGGTGGTAAGGGAAGAAGGGGGAAAATAACCTTACTAGAAGGCAAATTTTTTCAGTTTCTATTTAACTTTTTAAAGTATATAGTATTACTCTTATGGAAATTAGTTAATTCGGGAACTGTATGAATAAGCATCCTCTCTACCTACTTCGTCTAGATGTCTGCTTGATTGTGCATGGCACTACCGCTCTATGAAATCACAAACATTATCAATCAGAACCATGTAGTTTGTAATCAGCAAGAATTTTGAAAGGGTTTTTTAGAAATATAATTTTGTAAAAATGTTTTGTTTAATGGCCACAGTAAATATTACTAATAATAAGCAAAAAGTGGCACACAAAAGTAATTTAAATAATGAAATACCGTAACGATTGCATAAAACTGAGCTGGAAAAAAAAACCTTCTTTCTACTGACACTAAAGCTTCTGTTTAAAAGGCTTGAATATTCACTTTTATATCCACTGGAAAGAGAGACTAGTGCATACATTAGGAATATCATCATCTTTGTGCACTCCAACACGATAGTAACCATATACTGTACAAGGTTTTATAAATGTGTCTGTAACATGACTGATGCATGGATTCAGTCCCTGGGTTAACAACAACCTTTCTTTCTAAACTAAGTTTCCAACAGAGAAAGACAGATGAAAGATAGGCAAAAATAATCAAATCAGAAATGTAATCTGAAGTGCCCAATTAATCATCACAAACAATCAACAGTACGCACAGGTATCGGTGCCAAACCAACGTCTTAATCACACCCAGTTATGCACCCAAATGTTAAGTCACGTTGTCTCAGCAACATGTTTAATTTCACTGAATCAATACGCTTATGATGTTAATTTCTCAACTGCTGCACACTCATCACTCTGAAGCACCTGTCACACACGAGATATCAGATGGCAACATGATAAAGTCTGTGGCTGAAACAAAGTTGTCTGAAATGAAACAAACATTTACATGGGACGAAGAGAGACAGAGGAATAGGGAGAAAGAGAGATATACAAAGAGAAAGGGGCAGGTGTGTGTGTGTGTGTGTGTGTGTGTGTGTGACAGTATGTGCATGTGAGTGTGTCAACGAGGGTAAATGAGAGTGTGTTAGAGAGTATGTGTTTGAAAAACAACAAAAATTATTAATTATGTGTACATACAAGATTGTACGTATACACATGTTGATAAACAAGAACACATTAAAAACTACAAACACAAGGAAATAGAATGTAATGACTTATAGATCCACTTTTAAACTGAAATTACTGGCATTGTGTTGAGAAACATTGTACATTTAGTGGCAGTGCCTAATTCTTTTATAAGTCTAATATTTAAGGAGTAAGAAAAATGCAACTTTTCTGAAATTTTATCTCGCATTAGGCCCACTCATTTTTGTCTAGTTGCGGGAACCTTGTTTTGCATTTCACCTCCTAGAATCTAGGTTTGGTGCTAGAGTTCCGACAACACAGAAACTGTGGACTAATTTTTAAGTGAAGAACAAGGGGAAAATATATATTATATACAACTTCCTTCTCAGTCTTTCCCATACTTTGATGCAGCCTCAGTATGTATGTATGTATGTATATATATTATATATATATTATATATATATATATATAAACAAAAAACACACACAAAAAAACAAAACACACACACATGACAACACACACACATGACAAAAAAAATATACATACTATATAAACTGTATGAAAGATTTGCAGTAACTCACGAAGAAAAATTATTGTACTTCATTTCCTGCGTAAGAAGTAATGATTGTTTCATTTTCGAATCTGTTTTCAATTGTAATTGCAATGGACACTCATGTTGCAGGGTCAAAATTTTGTTTATGGCATCATATACAAGCAGTACGTGTTAAAAGCTTACATTACAATTAGTATGTGTGTCTACATTTGATGGTTCTGGCACTTATGTACCCCTTTCTGGCAACTGAAATGCATTCATTACTTGAGGATTTTAATTTGGAGTGGAAAGCATAAAGGTAAATATTCAAAACTTCTTGAATACTTCTAACTGCTGAGTAAAAAAAGCGAATAGTAGGGGAATTTCGGGGAAAGGAAAAAAGAAGGGGTTAATAGAAAATGAGCAATTTCAGGAGTGGGGGGTGGGGAGAGTCAGTCAGATTTTTCACCTAGGGTGCCAAATTACCTTGTATTGGCCCTGTTTACAAGGTTTCGCTGTGGTTCAAAACTGAAAGAGAGATATCCAAATTTAAAGGGCAACCAAAAATATTTCTAAATACAGGAGCTATTAATTCATTTGCAATGGTAACAGAAGGTCTATCTCAACATACAGCAAAATAAGAATAGATAGTCCTAATTGGAAAGAGTATAAGATGATAAAAGGTTGAGAGAAGAAAGTAGCTGCACAACCTAATGTATTTTATCACGTGGCATCAGATACAACTATGCTCAGTAAAATACTTTAATCAACTAAGTAAACTGTATCTGTCTATAATGCATCTAAAAAAAAAATGCAGGAAAAACACAACAGTCACTTAACACATTTTTGAAAATGATAACATAGCTGACTTGTTTAATTAACGCTGCACTTAACACTGATAACTTCATGCCAAATAGCCAGTAATCTGCGACATGTCATTAAGTGTCAGATAATCCAATCATTTAGATTCTTCAAATAATGGCTACTTTTAAATAAATGGTAACATGAAAACACCATTTAAAGACGTTTGAAAGATACTGATAAAGTTTTTATCACATCCCGCAAACACACTGTGAACTTTATACTGCATGAAAAAATACAGTGTACTACATATAAAGTACGAAAGATGAAAATTGTAAACGGAAAAATGTATGTTAAAGACTTTCAAGACACCTGTAATAATAGACGAAGATAAATTTATAAATTCATTTGTATTTATAACTTTGAGTATACTCTAAACAAAGTAAATATAAAACGTTAATGCGAAAATAATGAACAAATATTTTTTATGTTTAGGAACAGTAACAAAGATAATAAATAAATACTAAGCAAAATGTTATTACATAAGATATAATTATTGGAATCAGGATAATATTAAATTAGCACCAATATGAAACAAACACAGCAATGTGTAGTAATACTTAACAATATTATACATCTTCTAGTGCTCCCTTTTGGCTCAGGGCCATGCCAAATGATATCCATCACAGGCTCACAATTAATGCCAGTAAGCCGTAGTCTTTTTCAACTTGGCTGGTGTACTGATGCAAATATCTCCATTAAGGATAGCAAACATCCCCATTAAGGATACTAACTATTCATATGGGAAATATTATCAAACAAATGTTAGACAGTTGTGCATATACAGGCACCACATGACCTGACGACAGTAGCTGTGTTACATTTAGGTACAAATCTAAGGCTCATATTGCAAGCAATACAAGAAATTAAGCACACAAAAGCACAGGTCTGGTCTGCAGTGCCTACAAGCATGAAGTCTGTTCATACACAACAACAGTGAACCACCATCACAGGTCAAGAAGGTTACAGAGACTGTTCTAATGATACAAGAAACAGATTTACTAACCTCTACGAGCAGCTTAGCACACTTGACATCTGTAACGAGAGGTACGGAGTAGTCGACTGCAAGCCTCCTAGTGCGGTATCCGTGAGTCATGAAGGAAGAGACGCGCCGTGCACCACCATTTCTCATGGGCAGGTTGATGACCAGGTCAAAGTGTTTCCTGGCCAAGAAGTCTGCAAGATGGCTCGGCTCACCTGATGGGCTGTCCAGCTCTTCGAACGTCCACTGGACGGGCTCCACCTGTACATAGTTGTGTTAATGCAGTTTACATAAAAATATAATACAATTTGGTGATGTTAGTATAGGAAAATAATGTCAGAAAACCATGTGAGGTTAAAAACAAACCTTGCAGAATTAATAAAAATTAATACAATTTATAAAAATTATCATAATATGCATATACTTTACAGTATTTTCACACACAAATACACTGGGTTTATATACACACTTAAGATGCAGTAATGTAATGGTTTTCAAAAGCATTTGGATCCTTCTCAATGTTTGTGAAAATATAAAATACAGTATTGTGATAATTAAAAACCTACCCATCATGAGATTCAGGTCAGAGTGCATTATTGCACTGGGAGGTTGCTTGTAAAAGCATAAACAGCATACTATAATACTGTAGATAAATATATGATATGTATTTCACTCCTGCTCTCTTACTTCTATACAGACTTTGATTTCATGTTGAGCAATCTTTCAATATGTTGCTAGATTAAGAGCATACTTCAATTACCACAATTTCATTAAATTCTTCAAGCAAGGCAAGAACATAAGGGTGACTAATCCCTAAAACTTTGGATTATTAATTTCTTGTCTCAATATCTCCAGTTTCTGTAGATGTAATAACATTTTTGGCACGACAAGACTTACTTTCTGAAATTGTTACATCCATAACAATAATCTTGTGTTCCAAGAGGTTCTTCAATAAATGAGAATATTTGCGTACACGAGTAACACATACTGGCAATGCCACGGGACTACTGCAAGTACCCCACATACATACACATGAACACAGACACACACAAACTGTCGTACATATTTTAGATAATGTAACATTTAGATAGAGATTATGCATAAAACATTTTGATGGTTCTATTAAATATAGAATTTTAAATGAATGTTTCAGTTTATTTTTAGTAACATTATTTCTGATAAAAAACATAACCAAATTGGAATTTATAGAGCACTAACTCTAGTCCCCCGAGTGATCTGCTGAAGACATATTTGTACCCCCTGCAGTAATAAAAATTCCTAGAATCTAGTTGCACCTACACCTGTGAGTGCAGAAGTTACAAAAGGTACCAACTACGTGAACAAAGCTAACATCATCTACAACAAGTTGTCCTGTTTACAGCACCACGATGGTGGCACCTGAAGTCTAGCAGCACTAACTACAATAAAACTTAATGTGAGGCACTGCAAACCCTCATGCCTGCACAGAAAAATACAACCTTTCTTTACATGCAGTCTCGTAATACTCGGCCAATACTTTGAGCTACAGTATGTTGTCTCATCAAATTTTAGTCCTGTTTGTGCCTATAATTTATACGCTGTACTGCGACAGCTAATATACTGTGTTTATAACTTTGTAATATGCCAATATGGCATCATATCTAGAGTGTAATTATGTATATAGAATTGAGAAATGCTCACCAATGACAGCGTAAACTGTACCAGACTCTGTGAAAGCTGTAGGTTTTAATTAAATTAATGTTAGATTAGCGATTACGAAAATATGTTAACTTTATATTATATATAGAGGATGATGAGGCTGTAGAAAATAGGGTTTCGTCACGCTGCGGCAAGCAGAGGGCAGGCCATGTTTGCGTCAAGGGGATTGACGAATTGTTGAGGGAAGAGTGCCTCGAATGCCCCACTGGGCGTGAGAGTGTTAGGCAGAGACAGAAATAAGACGCCTGCAATTGTTTGCCACCAGGCAGTTTAATTTAAAATATTAAAATAATATAAAACACAAATTTAGTTAAAAGTAAGAATATTTATGTACTAGAATAGAAGGGTATGAACAAACATGTAAATGGGTGATTTTGCTCAGTAAATTTGATACTTGATACACTTGGAAAGGCTCGAGTTCTTAGCCGTCGGTAAACCGAGTTTAAATGTAACAAAGTTTCCGATTGGTCGAAGGGAACTAGAGGTCAGTGTAGCCGGCTTGGCGTGGAGACGCGATTTCAAGAGTAGAGAGAAGCATCTCAGTGCTCGAGGCAGACGGACGTGTTGCTGTCCTTGAGGCTGGGACTGGCCTCGTGGAAGTATCACCGACAGAGTGTCTGTCCCGGGATATGATTTTCGAGTATTTGTCAGATTAGTTTTTTCGTGCTTTGCCAGACCAAAGAGGCGGGAATCGCGCCCTTAAAAACCAAGTGGCAACAAAGCTTTGGAATCGGTCATTGTTCGCATAATTCACATGCAGCGTGGAGTTATGCGACTAGCCTTAATCACGGATCAGTGACCTGATCTCTTCTGTTCCATGATGAGCGAGGACCATTTACCACCGTATCAAGTAACTTGTCATCACAATACTGACTGTATTATTATAGACTGAGACAGAACTGTTTAAATCAATATTATTGATCGTCCGGGACACTTGCATCAATTGTATTGCTTGTAGTCAGGGGCAAGTTACAATTTCAACTACATTATGACAGTTCTGATGGTACATCATTTTTTGACTAACATTACAAAATGAAAGCAGAAAATGTCGAAGAACTATAAAAAATTACTTGTGTGTGTATGTGTGTATGTATGTGTGTATGTGTGTATGTATGTGTGTATGTGTGTATGTATGTGTGTATATATATCCACCTGTTTTCATACTTGTATGTATTGGCTGCCTGTTGGCTGCCATCATGCAACCGAATTTGATTCAAAACAATAACAATAATTACCAACATTTCCAGACAACAAGCACATCTACTTGTGTATGCACACAATGACTGTTATATTGAATACATTCTATTATAAAAATACAGTGTCGAGTTCATATAAACCAAAACAAACTAATTCAAAACACGGAGGAGAAAGGTAAAATTAACTAGGATGTTGGACGTAAATACTTGAAAAATTAAGACGAGGTTTAAGTCAGATACGAAAGGATATTCTCGTTGCTAATAAGGGACACGGAACGTTCCAATAGGACAGCATTAAGTAAGCTATAGCAATTGACCTCTAGTAGAGTATCTTGTCTCCTTGAACGGCCAATACTGCTGCACACCTGCGAGTTAGGGAGGGACTATGATATTGCATCCCAGACGTGCTCAACTGGAGTTAGGTCTGGAGAGCGAGACGTCATTCTGCAATCCATCTCTATGTGGATTATCGTCATACGCCAATGTCACCAGCATAAGGCACAACATACTCTCTTTGGTTTGATCTAAGGCCCTAATACATTTTGACCAATCACTAATTATTTTAACAGTTATACTGAAAGTGAAATGGATTCTAACGTAGTCCAAATGTGACACGGTTAGCCAGCAAATGACTCGAACCTAGTCAGTGATAGTATTTATCTTTGCTGCCAGTAGTATATAATAGTTTGTATCGCCTACACATTGGCTAGCAACTGTCACATCACAAAGGTGTTGGCGCATGTTGTTGTCCTGTTATGTTCAAAGCCAGCATTACATGACCATGCATGGCGCACATTGTTTGCTGGCTCCTGGATATCACAACATGTGTTAACAACAAAAACCTACTGAAGATAACGTTGTGTGCTCGGTAGTGACCAGGTTTACTAGATCCCCTAAGTTAAGTCAGGTTGTTATCAAAAACCTGCAAGTAATTCAGGGATATTATGTGGCAGAAAATTAAAATGTACTTAGATATTTTATTTAGCAGTGACCAAAGACAAATTGCAGATTAAAAACAAAACTACACTAAACAGTACCTACATATTGTTACAAGTTGCGGGCTAGGTACGTTTGAAGATGGAGGTCTTTGATAAAATAAAGAAAATAAAGCTAACCTAGTTTATTTACAACTGTATATACAAAAAAACCTATGTCTATAATGATTTACCACAATAAATGTCAAACAGAACAAATAACTACCATTTACATAAAGGATAAAAAATACATCTACATAAGTTCTCTGTATATGGAAAGGTTACTAGTCACTCACAATGGTGGACCCAACGAAAGAATACCGAAGAATCTTTTCTGGCCTAGAAACACCTTCTTCCTACTACTTGCTGTGGTCCCACTCGCTGGACACCCTCGAACAGTCGTCGCAACCCAATACTTGTCACTATCACTTGAGATTGCACCAGGCACCTGCCAGCCAAAACTCTCTCGCTCCTGCTGCAGCTCCCCCTTATATACCCACAACTACATCTCAAATTATTTCAGCAAGTCTCTGTTCTCCAACCTCCTGGAAAGGCATTGCTTCAAAGTCAAGCACCATCCCGAGAGATAAAGAAGGAACAGGAACATTCCAGATAACAATATCTCCCTCGGTTACCCGATATTGGGTGCACGTGGTCACCACCGCACATGGGTGACGCAACGTATGCCGAACCTCTTTGTTATTGCCGCTGCTATATCGGCTTACACTGCTCTCCGATTACAGCGGCGTGCAGGTTGTTATCGTGGAGTAATACAATCCATGCAGCACACGAGGAGGTCTTTTAGCACTGCAGCCACTGTATTGTATTTCGCCGCTCTGCCTGACAACCACGGCGCCAAGGAGTGGGTGGGAAGGGGGGTGTCCTAGCTCTGCCACCACAGTATCGTACTACACCACCCAGCCAGACAGCCGCGGCTCGCAACAATATTATATAATGAAATTTTATTAACCATATTAATAAAATAAATGTGATTCTCAAGTTACACAACATTTTAACAAATACACAATATTTGTTTCGAGCTCCTTTCTTAGAGATTTTGAACATTGATCATGTAGTTTAATAAAATTACCTAAACAACAGTGAGTTTAATGTTAACATTTCATTGCACCATTTTATGTGTTTTGTCAGCTAACACCAACTTACCTATGGAGTTCAATCAGCTATCTTGATTCACTTTCTGAACACGAGTTAAATTATCACATTGTGATCACCAAAGTTGAAATTTTGCTTCACCTCATCTAATTAAGAAAATTTTCAAGATGCTTCCATGTCAGCGTTCTTGACTTGCACGTTCACCGTACTTTTCAACCATAAAAAAAAAAAACATGCTGTATATGACTAGACTTAAGACTTGCCTGCCACAGGACACCTGCGGCCAAAATAGGTCAACTCTGGGCACATACTGAAACAGCATTGCCAGAGATAGCCCATACGAACATCAAGTCTCTACCTTTCAGTGCAGTGTTGCATAGCTGTGGTTATTGCCACCCTTGTTGCGGCCTCACAGTTCTCATTTTCTCACGCTACGCCCATCAAACGACTGGAAATGTGTCCAATGACATATCTTCTTATTTGGCACGGGAACGGAAGGTACAGGGGTACTTTGTACCTCACAAATTTTGGGGGTTTTGTGCAATATATAAATGGAACCCTTTCCCCCTCTAAATTTGTCTAAGAACTTACTGCATTTTTTTTTATTAATTTTAGTGACTGTACAAGTCCCTACCCGTACTCGACTGTCAAAATCAACACATATGCTTCTGACTATGGTGAAAATTAACACCCATCACAGGGGAAAATGAGTAAGGGTTGAGGTTATAACTTATATTCAGACCATATTATGCATAAAGGGAGAACTGTTTTCAGTGACTTTGTGAGTTTTATCATTACACGCGCATACGCAGTGTTTAATAGAGAACGGTGAAATGAACACTAGGCCGCCTGCGCCATGTAACGTTGAAAGTATTCATGATAAATACAATAAATAAAATATTCATTCTCGAGATACATAAAGTTGTACGACAATAAATCTCAATAGAACTGCATAAACGTAACCCAGGTTCAAATTATTCGTTGCTGGTCGTACTTGCTTTTCGGATAGTCTCTCTTAAAAGTTTACAAATTACATTAACCCCCAACCTTCCCCAGAAATTAAATTATTTTATCTAATTTTTTTAGATATTATCCGTACGCACCATTCTGAAGCAAACAACAACACAGTATCTCAACTGATTAGATAGATATCATTGGCTAATCGAAAACAAATCTTACGTCTTTTTGTCCCTTTAGGGGTCGCAGTCTGAAAAATCTTAATTAAGTTACATATCGTAGACAGACATTTGTATAAGTATCCAACTGAACTAAAAATTAAGACTATAACACGTAGTCGCAGCTAAATAAATGATTCAAAGACTAATTTAGTAATATCCTGAAATATGTTTACAACAATTTGTGTAATCATCACCACGAAGCAAAAATCAGCTTTATATCTTAAAGGTGGTGCAACGGTAACATGTTGGACACGAGTACCTGGGTATCAAACCAGCCATCCTGATTTCAGTTTTCCATGGTTTCCCCAAATCACTCCTGGCATGTGTTGGGATGGTTTCCTTAACCAAGGCCATGGCCGACTCCTCTCCCAGCTCCTGTCATAGTACAAGTTGTGTGTCACCGTCTCTAATGACCTCGCTATCGACGAGACGTAAAGTCCACTTACCTACCTATCTATATCTCGAATATTTTATGGGTGTCAGACTTGAAAAACACAACGATAGCCTGCTTGATATATCAACTATTTATTGAAACAACTTTCCACCTCTTACACCATTTTACACCTCCGTATGTGTCAAATATAAAAAAATTGTGACATTACTTAAAAGGCATTAAAGTCACTTCGTTCTTAAGCAAAAATGACATTGATACCTTTTATTGGTGTCAATGACGATATGCAGTATATCGTTTATGTACCAAAAACACATTTTACTTCTTTCTTAAACCTTCTGGGGCTGAATTTGGCATGATCATAAAATAGTCCTTTGGGTATTTTCGTAAGCAGCATAATCATGCAGCCAAAATTACTTTAATATCTCAAATGGTTCAATAGATATGGAGGAATAATATAAAACACATTTCACATCTTTCCACCCCTGAAGTATCGAATTTCGAAACGTCTTAAAATCCTATCTTAGACTTCTGTAAGTATCCAAGAAACACAAAAATCACAAATGTAGCCCATTCAATTTCAGCTACACAAATGACTTGTATAAACCACGTTTTCTCTCTTTTGATCTCACGGGAGTCGAACTTCAAAAAATCCAGAAACTAATTTTCGGGTATTCAAGTCATCATCTTTTTGAAGGAAAAAAAAATGTCTGGAAGAGTTTGCAAGATACGGAGGAATAATCCAAAATACGTTTCACGTCTTTTCTCCCTTAATAGTCTAACAGAGATTTCGGTTTAGTAGTCAGGTATAAATATCAACTAAGGAGTATTTAAATTTCTAAATTATATTTTTGGTCAGTATAGACTATATTCAAACATATTCAGTATTAGTTTTTATTTTAAATATTTGGTTTCGTACGTCTTCGGGCACACCAGTATAACTTAATTTTTGCAGTTAATGATAAATTTAGATTAAATTGCTTTCTTAATCTAATTGTACGTAGTTAGAGATATTAACAAATAAATTTAGGAAATTCCAAAACATAAAGTTGAATTATGTACATTATTTTATTGCACAAATTTAAACAAAATTTGCAAGGATATATTTAAGTTCATGGCATAAAATTATAATTTACACCTTAAAATATATGCACTAAGATGTCTGCCCACTGTATATTGTATATATAGGTATAAAAATGGCTACAAACTGAAATTTCCCTGACCTCCCCGCCTGTGATTACGGCCCCGGCGCAAGAACAATCATGTTAAAATCCTCTCACTTAAAAAAGTTATTTAGGTCCACGAATCCTTGTAACTCCTTCCCCAAATAAAATATGTTTCAGCACCCCTGCATTTTGTGACAGTACACTTCCTTCTTGTGACATATTCGTAATAGTCAGCATTGAAGTTAATTAAAAAAGTAACTTCTTATCATTATGCTAATGTCATACAATGTAGAAGGGCCTTCTCAATATAAAATTTTCTTTTATAATTTTACCAAAACTAAAAACACAAAAACAACTTGTCAGTCCCTTAAGCAGTTATGCTATTTGTCCAGTTTCAGCTATATAAGCATTCTTTTTAATTTTATTTCATTTGTCTCCGTTTCAAGTACAACAAATAACATTACGTGCTTAGAAATATTAATTTCTATGAACTATCCTGGTACACACATATTTGTCAAGTACCTACACAGAAATGAACTTACGGAAAAAACATAACACCATACATTTTGTAAGCCACTCTGTTCTTTTAGTCACATGCATTATCCTCGAAAAATTACCTGTATCCTAAATGCTGAAAAGTAATTGGACCCAAAAACTCTTTCAATGATCATCAATACTAGCCTCGGTCATGATTAATTAAACCAGCTGAACAAGTTGCTGAATGTTCTTTGCACACTGTCATGATAACTGGCTTCCTATATCACATTATAAATAATTCATCAGCTGTACAGCTTGAACCATATACTCATATGGGCTGCATGGCCGAATGGTCAGACTATTTGCCTCTCACCAAGATGATCCAGGTTCGATTCCCAGCGGAGTAGGTCCCTGGATTTTCGCATGTGGGAATCGTGCCGGATGATGGTGTTGGTTGGTGGGTTATCTCAGGGATCTCCCGTTTCCCCAGCCCCTTCATTCCGGTGCTGCTACATACTTCCCCTCATGTCACCCCACACCAACGCTAAAGACCTAGCTGTTAAGCACTGACCAAAATCTCTTACTCACTAAATGTGAATTCATATGTACCCATTACCTGCAAATTGGACTGTCTTCTTCCGTTGCTTATGCAATAGTTGTTTGTTACATTCCCTGCCATTCATTGATAAAATCGTCAAGGTATATGTTGTTATGGGTGACAGGGGACGTCCCTACAGACATATTGATATACTCCTCTAGCTTCTACAATAACTACGACTTGCACATTCAGTAGCCACACTTCATGATAAGATTATCAGGAAGTTTCCTGTGATTTATTGTATTAAAATATAACAGTAGTTGATAAAATAACTGTAAACAGGTACATTAAGTTTTTTTTTGCAAGTTGCACTGCTGTGAAATCAAAGTTTGTGAAGATTATGATTATACTGCTGAACTTTGTCTTCCACTGCTTAACACATTTACTCTTGAAGCAACTGCTCGTAATAATATTTATTACATGACAGTAGTTGCACCACATTTATTCTTGTTTACAAACACGAGAAAAGTATTATTTTAAATATACTACATTATTAATGTTAGATATCCTGGCAAGCTTTCTTATTTGACTGAAGGGTGTGGCCACCTGCCCAGTTCGCTGAGCGGTGTGCAGAGCTTCAGCAGATACAAGTTTATTCTAAAATGTTAAACTTACGTGAGGTTAGGAAAATCATTTAAAGAATGTTACCCATGTGTATACTCGTTCCATGTCCTCAAGTTTTTTTTATCCTTCTCAATCATGGCACACAATCTATAAGATAGGCACATACAACATTTCCTTTAATTTTATGTAATAAAATGACCAAATCACAGCTGAAATGTCTCATAGAGGGGAATTATCGGCAAGAAGACAGTACACCAGTTCAGTGGCCTGCACTTTAGTACCAGGGATGAGGGATGCACATTCCTGGATTGCCCATAGCACAAAATATTTCCACTCAAGACAGCCAACTTAATGTGGGATCTTATTTGTGCTGGTTTTACAAATATTTTTTTACATCCTAAAAGGGAGCAGCTATCGTAAACCCACTACCTAGATGTTCTTAATGTAGTTTCTACGATTTTTCAAAACAATTATACAACTAAGACTAGTTATTGACTTAAAAAAAAAGAAAAATTTTTCCAGTCAATAACTAGACAATTAATTAATATTTTTTTTTTAACAAATTAGGCTGCACAGTAAAAACTATTATTTATTTTGTATCTGATTCCGTTTAGAATTTTAAAAAATAATATAAGTAGAAACGGAGTAAATCGGAATCAGTGGCCTTAACGGACGAATGGTCAATACCCTGGAAATCAGATGCTCCAGTGAGCTTTGTTGCATAAGCATTGAACGACTGCAAATAATTTATCCTCTTTCAGAGAGCTCGAAACATGCTAATGAGCCCTTGGCTATGCTTAACGTATGAACAATTTCTAGCATTTATGCCACTCCTATCGGGATTTCTAGTATTGCAACCTCAAAACAACCAATTTCAAATTATTTGTTCCTCTGTAGTATTCAAGGACCAATGCAGTGCAACCTGTGTTATGCAATTAGCATAATACGTATTGCCAGGTACTGCAACAATAATGATTTTTTGTTAAGTAATGCACAGAGTTCAGCAGACAAACAAAAGGTTCTACTGGTACAAATAACATTAAACATATACCAACGTACTGTGCTTTTGTGAACTACTGTTATATATGACAACATTTTACATTATATCAAATTAGGATGAGCCAAAGACTTTCCAAGATACTGTTCCCTAACTTAAGAATTAAACCGGAATAATGTTCATCAGCCCTTCATGGGGTCACTCTCAGCGGAATTACCTTACAGCCAGAAGAATACTGGATATGTTCATAATTTCTGAGCAGACTAAACAAACTAATCATGCCACTCTCACAACTCATCAACTCTAATTCAGATCTAACAAGGCCTTTGACCTGCAACAAATTGTATTACTAACTACATTCAGCCAATTACGCTGTAATTTTGTAATTTAAAAGTGAACTACTCTTAATTACTGTTCAAATCTGTTAACATATCTTAATACATATTTGGGGCCACGGTGGCCGAATGGTTAGACCATTCACCTCCCACCAAGGCAATCTGGGTTCGATTCTCGGTGGGGCCTGTCCCCAGATATTCGCATGTGGGAATCGTGCCGGACGATACCGTTAGTCGGCGGGTTTTCTCTAGGATCTCCCGTTTTCCACGCCATTTCATTCTGGTGCCGCTCCATACCCACCTTATGTCACCCCTCACCAGCGCTAAAGACCTCGCTGTTAAGTGCTGACCAAAATCTCTTACTCACTTAATACGTATTTGTATACTTATTTGACTGTATCGTAAGTAGAAAAAAATGCTGCACTTTCACAACACCAGGTACTAGAGCCAAACTGCTGAGGGGGTAACCACCAATGTTATATTTATTTTATGAAAGTGTGGCTATTTTTAATATGTCCCTTATTATTGCAGCAACACTTCTGTGTAAATTTATGTTAAACAAACCTTATCGCCCTGTCTAAATAGAAACATTCACGTTTGCTGACCAATTCATTAATTTTTAATCCATGCACAGCTCAAACTGCAGAACATGAAACCAATTTCAAGATGGCCTATTGATTAGCAGCAACGTAACGGGCATTTGGATAATTTATGCATCAGCCAGTGTGTTACCGATTGTGTTAGATCTCTACCTGGCCATGTGTCTGTATTTCTATGAAAAAGTAATTTCAACACAATTTAAATTTTAAAGCCAACCACATAGTATTTCAGTGCAGTCAAACCAGTAGCAAGTCGCCATGTCGAAAGACATCAACACTGTAAGATATTTTCATGAAAATATTTACCCTCTATACTTTTGATGTGTACAGCTTGTGGTTATAATTTCAAAATCAAAGTTATGACTCATGGGCATAATTTCACAGAGTGCAGTTTGTTAACACTATTTTCAGTCACCATAGTTTACAGTGCAAAAAGGCATTTACCTAGAAATAATTTTTATTAATTATTTGGCTGTTTTATGATGAAATATATTTGTTATAGTACACACTGTTGCTCATTTTATTATGACAGACAAGGCATCAGCTGTTTAACAGAGACTATTACATTTTTTTTTATGTCCCAAACCGAACATTGTTCACATATTTCTGAAAACAACAGTTTAATAAATAGGCCCTTGTTCCCCCGAAAGCCTAAATTTTTCTTGTATTTTTTGCTACACACAGAATCTCAAAAAATAGTATAATTTCATTAAATATATATACAAGACAACAGCATAACTAACGAGCCTACATTACTTAGGATGTACACATTTACAAGTGGAAAATATAGTCACAAGTAACGCCTGTAAAACGAACACCATGCCATGAAAATATAAAATCATGCATTTGTGCCACGTGAACACCCTTAAACCCCCCTCAAGATTACAGTTACAGTATCAAAATGACTCAAAACTAACAAAAATTGCATCAGAATAAGAGCAACTATTTAAAGGCACCCGTTTCACATGGCTGTTTAAGGGCGATCAGTACCTGCCATGTTGGAATAGTGGAACTTCTGCACTTAATTTTGCCTACTAATTTTCTATAATGTTTTATGCTTTGACAAGGAGAGGGAATAGTTCTTACATTGTAAACAGTTAACATTGCTTGAATACTACTGCTTGTACTATACTTGTGATTATCTATTGAAAAAATTTACTTTCTTCATCAGAAAAGTTACCAGTAAAATACTAAGAATGGTGGTGAAGGTGTGACAATTTGGTAACGCTTAAGAAGATAATATCTGTGCCATGGCAGACGAGAAAACTTAATAAATTTTATCATAGGGAAGTTACAGCGAAAATGGAAGAATTTGAAGATGAAGGGTACTAATCCCCTTTCAGCATGTGCTTATACAAGAACAGAAGGGCTTCTGTCCAGAAAATTCTTTAAGCATGTCGTTAAGATAGTACAGTTAAAAAATTCACTATTTATGATTTAACTGTTTGTTGTTCTGTCACGTTTTGCACTGCTTGGAAAAGGGGTCATTTGGAAATAGACTAGATTCATAAAACAATACTTCACTGTCCAAGAAAATTTGGAAACTTAATTCGGAGTTCTACAATACATGCCAAGGCTTCAAATTGGCATATTGGAAAAGTGAGATTGTAGAACTGATAAACAGAATTTGTTACACAAACAGGAAACATCAGATTGCTAAATCAACAGGAAACATGAGATTGCAGAACTGATTTGCTGCACAAATTAGATAAATTTCCTGGGAAACTAAGTGTATCCTGTGATAGTTCTCAAAAGATAACTTCAAGTATTAAGATAGAGTATTCCCACGGGTGCTTCCTGCACAGTCATGCAAGACTGGTTTGAATATGCCTAATAATGCCTGAAATTATACAATAATTACATTGTGTTAAGAAATTAACAGCCTAAACTCGGGAGGTGATTCGTCATTTAAATGTAAGCAGACATTATATGAGACACTTTCAAGAAAAGTGAATATTTGGGATGTATGAGTCCTTGAAAATTGAATTTAAAAATACAGCAATATTTTGTCAAAATATCAAAAAATTTTAGGAATTAAATTACTATTCTCTAGGTGATGTTTAGTGTAACAGAGATCTTTAACCTGTAAAAAAATCAGGCTTTTTAAACCTTTACCTTTAAGAAAAATAATAGGGGTGACCACCCTCATATTGTATAAAACTACTTAGCAATCAGATTTAGTGACCATTTTGTGTGGTTAATTTGAGATGTACATAGTTAAGAACAAAAAAGGTCTTCCCTTGCAAGCGTGTAGAATGTACTATTTAAAAGAAAAAAGGAACACTGTTGTTGCGACAATAACGCAACGCGTGGTACGTAGACTAAAAGTAATACTTCCGCTAATGCACCAAGTTCTCAGGAAAATTCAACATGAAATGCCATTCTTTTAAAAGAATTGTGAATTCCAGTCAAATAACCTTAAAAAACTTAGGCACGACTTGATAAATTTGGCAAAAAGTTTGGTTTTGCATAATTTTTATAATGTTATTTTTATTTGGAGAAAAAAATCCATGCATTTTTAAAACCACATTACATTCCTTTAGTAAATTCTTAAAGAATTTAAATACATTAGCAGTTGGTTTTTTTTTTCGCAGTGCTAAAAAAATTATTCTGCGGCTATTGCTTATTGTTTTGGGGATAATAGAAATATGTTTCTGTCACTCAGCGAAATAAATAAATGAAATGTTTTCAAAATTATTTTAATTCTTCCAGAGTACACTACACATAATGTTATGTTGTCCATAAAATTCATGAATTTTTCTCTTTGGAAAAAAAAAAAACACGTAAAAATCCTGCAAAATCAAATTTGTTACCAAATTTACTTTATCGAGCCTAAGATTTTTAAGTTTACTTGGATGGATTTTGTAACACACTTTTAAAAAAACTGCATCACTGGTTGCACACTTTCCTATTGACACGTTACATGTACAAATTAACATTTCCTTGGCGAGAGAACCACTTTTTGCCTATGTACCATGCATTGCATAATTGTCACAGCAACAGCTGTGTGCATTTTTCTGGTAAATGGTGTATTCTAGGCTCTTGCAACAAGAGGACCTTTTTTTTGTTCCTAACGACGTACTTCTCAAATTAAGTACATAACAGGTTCACTAAATCTGACAGCAAAGCAATCTTATGCAAAGTGAGTGTGGTCATCTCTATTATTTTCATACAGAGAAATGTTTAAAAGCTGAATTGTTTACAGATGGAAGATCTTGGTAACACTTAACGTCACCTACAGAATCATTATTTAACTCCTAACAGTTTTCGATATTTTATCAAAATATTACTCAAACTCCATTTTGAAGGACTCATACCTCCCTTAATATTCACTTGTCTTGAGAGTGTCTCATATAAGGTCTGCTTACTTTTTCATGACGACTTAGTTCCCAGAGAGTTTGGGGCTATAATTTCCTTACACCCAGTGTACTACATATTATATAAATATATTTAGAAAATACTCTTCCATAAGGGTGGACATTAATACTAAAAGTAGTTCCAATAATAATATATCTATAAAATCTACATTCACATATGTTGTAATATTCTGAAATGGCAGACTTACCAGCAATAAATACTGATGAATTCAAAGCTTGGTTGATAAACAATCATCGATTATATTTGGTTTGAGTCAATTAATATTTTAAATATACTCAATAAAACTCTTTAACACAGACTGTTGACTGATAGACAAAGCACAGCTTAAACCAGTAGATCTAGAAACACGAAAGTTATCAGAGGAGTTTCTTACATAATGCAGGTAAGCGTTGATAAAGAATTTTTAAAAATTCATCCTATAAGGGTGATACTACGACATAAAATTTGTAGGAAGTTTGTCATTCTTGAAGTTAGCAATACGGAAATCAGTCTTTAGGTGTTCACTATTTTGGAAATTCATCCCCTAAGGGGGTAGAGCGAGAGTGAGTGAGAGATTCGAGGTCTTTAGCACTGGTGAGGGGTGACATGATTTGAGTATGGAGCAGCACCGGAATGAATTGGCAGGGGAAACAAGAGATCCCCGAGAAAACCCAGCGACCAGCGCCATCGTCCAGTACGATTCCCACATGCGAAAATCCGGGGACCGACCCTGCCGGGAATCGAACCCGAATCACCTTGGTGCGAGGCGAGAGGTCTGACCTCTCGGCCACCGCGGATCTCTAAGGGGGTAGAAAAGGGAAGAAAGTTTATAAAGGAACTAACGCACATTTGAAGTTATAAATGCGGAATTTGGCATTTAGGCTGCTGATAAATATCAAAATTAAGCAAGCAAAGGCAAAAAAGAGGAGGGGGGGGGAAACCAGTTTTGAACGAGTTGAGAGAAAATTTTTTTGTATGGATCAACCAGAAAAAAAAGGACAAAACACACACAGAAACTAATGAGGAAGGAAGATATTCAGATATACTTATGTTGAAACACATCTATTTAATAGTACTCTAATACTAAATTTAAAGTGACTGTAGGCAGAGCAGGTTACGCAAAAACTCATTAAGATTTGAGAAACGTCAGATGGTGTGTGAAGTAAAAATCACGACGATAGTTCATTCAGTCAGCAAATTTGATCTTTCATTAAAAATCCCATATCATTCCCGTACAGTGCTGAGAGTTCGAATTTTGAAAAATCATAAAACCCTTTTACAGCCATTTGCGTAACCATCATTCTGAAGCAAAAATAAACGGAATATCTGGAAGGTGTTCAATATATATTGAAGATTTATCTAAAACACATTCCAGGTCTTTTTACATCCTAAGAGAAGGAATTTCGAAATACTCTTGCATCACATTTTATACTACTTAATTGCTGTCTCTTGGAAGTGAAAAACATGACAATAGCCCGTTGGATTTAAGATATATGGACGACTAATTAAAAACAGATTTAATCACTTTTCACCGCTTTTCACCTCCTTAGGTGCGGAATTCCAAAATTTCCTGAAATTTCTTTTCAGATATTTGAGTAAGCACCAATCTTAAACAAAAATCACACCACCTTCATAAAAATCAATGGGATCGATACATATTGATTGTGAATCGAAAACACATTTAACTCTTTTAACCTCTTTGGGGCTGAATTTGGAAAATATATTTCAATGGTATTTGGGATATTTACAAAATTGTAAATATAAAGCAAAGAGCACTTCAATATCTCAATTGGTTCGATAGATATGGAGGAATAATCGAAAACACATTTAACATATTTTCACCCCCTTAATTAAAGAATTTCGAACGTCTTGGAGACCTGTTATAGACATTTGTATACGTAACCAATTGAAGTAAAAGTCACGACAATAGTCAATTGTATTTTCATGATATAAGATGACTCATAAAAAAAAACACATTTTCCCTTTTTGTACTTCTGGGGGTTGAATTTCAAAAAATTATAAAACTACTTTTTGGATATTTACGTAAGCAACATTTTGAAGCGAATACCAACTCTCTATCCCGAAGGATTCGATAGATATGGATAGTTATTTGGAAACACAATCAAGGTCTTTTCACCCCCTTAAATGTTAAAAATTAAAAAAATTCTTAAATTGGCTGATATGCATTTTATATTGTCTTTGAATGTTTAATGCAATGGGACAGAATGACAAGCTGTATAATTGTGGACATAAGCCATTATTGCTTGAAATATTGCAATGGCGTATGTCTACAATAATACAGCTTGTCATGTATTTTTATGTGTGTCCCTTAAAAGTAAAAACCACAATGATAGGCCGTCGGTTTCGAGCTCTATCGGCGTTTCTTCGGAAATACGTTTCTCCCCTTTTCACCGCTTCTTAGTGCTTGCCTACGATCTGAGGGAAACCCACACAAATATTTTTTCAATTCTAGGTCCACTGGTTTGGGCTGCAGTTTGATATGTCAGTCAGTCAGTCAGTATTCATTTCTTTCTCTCTCTCTTTATCTCTTTTTTTCTCTCTCTGACACACACACACTACCTACATATAATTTTTTCAAGTTATCTAAATAAAAACCATTTAATTAACTCGATAATCACATATAATTACATAGTATTCTTAATTTTTAAAAAAATTAGAAACCTCTTCAAAAAATACCTTCACAAAATGAAAGTTTTTAGAAACGTATAGGTATCAAAAGCCTGTAAGCTCCCCAGAAAGAATCCTATAAAAATCTTTAAATTGTAACAAAATGAAATTAATTGCGACCTAAATCTGTATTACAACATGTATAATTTCTAACGAAGCTTCAACAAACACTGCTGGTTATTCACAGTTCCCAAAAAAGTAGTTAGGGCCCATCACAGCTCCCACATAAGCATTTCCTGACATTTCACAGCTCTCACATAATTTCTCTTGACCTTTCACAGCTCCCACATAAGCACTACTAACTCTTTATGGCTCTCATGTAAGCGCTCCCGGTTTTTTGTCTCAAAGCATTTCTGTTTACAATACCTTTTCAATTTTATCACATGGTCATTCCTCACCTTGTTAACACACACAAATTGTACACTGCTACAGAGTTGCATTCAATTAAATAAGATCCCTACTTACGAGAGTGTGATACGTCAACTATCGCTAACTCTTATCGTTTATCAAAATTTTCATATGGCTTTAAAAACTAATATAGGAAAAAGAAATATGATGCTAGTTTGACGCACTCCCCAAGCACAATATTTTGCACTGGAATTGCATTTCTTTGAAAAATGAGGTAAATAGTTTACATAAGACTTGAAACATATTTGCTCATACAAAGTTGACAAAGAAAATTTTTTGCAGCTGTTTCAATATTTTTTGTAATAATAACTCAAACTCTCGGAAACTTCAAGAAATAGTTGTAGCATATTTTAAGTACCATAAATCGGTGGTTAATATGATCACAATTTTAGCGCAAAATTTTCATTCTAAACTCTTTGTTTTGAAATGTGTTTTTAGGTAGGCAAGTTGAAACGGTTTACAAACAGTAAGGTAATATAATTTTCTTCAATAAAAAGGCGTAAGTTACGGATTTGGTTCTAATATTGATTCTCTTCATTCCAGTGATCATATTCGCATAGTTTTACGGTACTCTGCACTCTAGTATCACTGACAACTAAATTATAACGACGGAACACGTTAAGCTCATAAGACTCGCGCGTAGAGGCAATACAGGTTTACATGTGCAGGACATGGCGTCACCCATCCTTAACTGATTTTTGTCCTAAAAAAATATATAGGCCTATTTCAACAAGCGACATCCAAACTGTTCAGTTTGCGGACATGTTTGTCGAGTATCTTATCACTCCTGGCTGAGATTGCTGGCCGTGTTCGCACTTCGATACACTGATTATTGAGATAAGCACACACTCTGCAATGCTGTGTACACATTGAAATCTCAGCGCACAAAAATGAACTGCTCTTTTTTTAACATTCACAAACCCTAAAAAATAAATAGTAACGTAGTGAAATCTTTAGAAACTTATTTGGCTCAGAAAAGCAGAAAACGAACAGGGGGAGAAACTAAGCATGAGCACGTTTCATGTAAATATCATTTTCAATCTCGTGAATGACTTACTACAAAATTAAATTTAATTAACTAGCTTAATCCTATTCGCACTTAAATGACAAATTACTAACGACATATTTTGAAAGTAGACTAAAAAACATAAGGAAACCCTCAACTTAATAAATCTAGGATCAAGCGGAAATTTGTTCATAGCTGGGAAGTAAAATATTTGCTGGCATAATTTTCCTGCAATAAAGCACAGCAACAAAAAATATTCTACACATTCACCCAAGGATGTGTGGTCGGTGCGCGCTGTTAGGCAGAGAATTTTTTTAAATTTTGTTATCTGAAGGAGATTATGAAAAGAAAGAACAAACTGCAGTTATGCGTAACCAAGTGGCGACTGCTTTGATACTACAGTGCCTCAAATGTCTAAATTTTCTGAAAATACGAGCATAAGTTCCAGTGGGTGTGAGATTAACTTATCGAATGAAATTAAATTTCCGACTATCTGTTATCACGCACAGAACTTGTGACTGACGTTTTAATTTACTCAAGCAGCCAAAGCCAATATATCCTCCACTGTCGAAGAACTGATAAAATTGGTTTCAAATATTTTTATCTTAGCATAGTAAATATATTTTTGCAAATTAATTTTAACAACATTTAAGATGCAGGTGATCACTAACAAGTTGTTAAATATTTCTAAAACTTGTATGTTTTGTGTGATATTATACAATCTGAAGTAATATTCACCTGACCAAGTTATACATTGTTTTGAATAACCTGAGTAACATTTGACAGATACTTATGTGCAATATCTGATAATATTTTGCAATCTGTCACATCGCAAGAAACAATTTACAGTACAAATAATGCAACAGACAACTCAGGTTTATTTTAGAAACATAAAATGCAGACTGGCAAAGCACAACACACCTACAACATATAAAAATTTGTCCCATCAGAACTGTCAAATTTTACGTAAGTTAAGCAAAAAAAAGAGTACAACTACACATACTGTAGATTATGATCCAGTTTCCTGCAAATTTCTACTTTTAAGGAGTTGTATCATGAAAAATTTTGTTTAGTTACACTGAATTATCACGAGGTAGCACTTTCCATAATCTCTTTCAGATATCTCCAGTCTCACCTGAATTAGTTTACTCAGCTCTGGATATCCCGAATCCCGAAACATTCATAGACAAGCAGGTGTGAAGTTTCGCAAACTAATGTGCACTGACTGCACTTAAAGCTGGGCGTAGCAGGGCGCGCTGGAAACAATGTTTGTTCCTTTCTAGAAGATTAGTTGACTAGTTATTTTTTTAGGAATGTGAATACAATAACTTAAATTCGAAATAAGTTTGCATTTATAGATTTTTGACACAAGTGATCGAGGTCCACACAGGTCACAAAAAAATCACAGTGGAATATGGTGAACACTTAAATTTAAGTAATAAGAGAATAATAATTTACAGGTGTTACGGTAAGGGAAACTGCCACAAAAAATATGCATCGCAAAATACGAATACAAATACTTACTTTTTAAATGCAACCGTACGATCAGTTACACTTCAGCAGTTTAAGTAGCCTACTCCCTAAAAGCGTCACATTAGCAAGTTAATAGTTTTACGTGACAAATTCATGTATCACTAACACTCCAGACATACAACAGTGTCTGTAAAGTCGGTATATAATGAGCCGTTCTCAGATTTTGATTGCTTCCACGGGCGTTCCACCCATGGGCGTTGAAAGAGCAGGGTCCAGCTACTATCAGCTCTTACTGCGCAACTTGACGCCTCACCATGGGGGGGAGGAGGGGGAGAGGGGTGAAGGAAAGAGAATTTAGTCAGCGCTTAAGGGCGCTGCCTACAAGCGCGTGAGAGGCTCAAAAGCAAGGTATCAGTAAGGTCGACCTTGAAGCGCGCATCAAATGCCTCGTCGCCTCAACGAGTCAAGCGCTGAACTAGCGTGCAAGCTTCCCGCCGAACGGTATTTACTACGAGACATTAAGCGGTGACCAACAAATTTTATTGGTGGAAAATCTGCAACTAAGTTCAGTGCACGTCGCAATCTGAGTTTCACGTACATCCGGCTAGTCCATTTTGAAGTACGGAAGTCTGACAAGGTCGTTTTTAGCCATGTTGAAGGGCTTAGACACAGTGTTTTTAATAAGCATAGCATCTTAACAACGACGTTCTGACCTTGTCTGAAGTTTTTCTTTTCATACGTTGGCACAATGGGCACACGAGGAATATTTTCGTAGAAAAAAACCTGTTTACGAACACACAGCAACGCATTTGAAGCGTGGGGTAGGCGGCCGCCTTAATTTCTACGTCTTTAGCGACGGTGAGAGGTGACGTGAGGTGAGTGTGGAGCAGCGCCGGAGTGGAATGGAGAAGGGCGGGGGAAACGGGAGGTCCCCGAAAACAAAATCCGCCGACCTGCGACATCGTCCGGCACGATCCCCACATGCGAAAATGTGGGGACCGGCCCTGCTGGTAATCGAACCCGGATCGCCTTGATGGGAGGCGAGTGGTCTGACCCCTCGGCCACCGCGGTACCTTCCTAGCCTTGGCAGCTCGTAGAACGGGATGTTAACTTGTTACCACCGACCACGGTCGTAGAAGAACACGTCTGGACACTCGCCTGGAAACTTGAACCCCTTGTTGTTTGGCTGTAGTTCACAAAGTCACCGAGAATATTGTGTTTTATTGGCGCTGATGTTACGGCGGTCGGACTAAACTCCGCCCACTTCCTTTCCGCTAAGATAAACAATTTATCAAAACGTATTTTTTTTTTTTATCAATTTATGAAATACTTCCTTCGCTCACAATTTTAAGAAAAGGCTCTAGCAATCTTTATTTACTTTATAAATTTAACAATCGGAAAAAGTGGACGGAGTTTAGGTCCGACCGCCCGGTTTACAGCGCCAAAAAGTACGAAATTCTCGGTAACTTGACGAACTACAGCCAAACAACACGGGGGTCAAGTAATATACATTGGTAGATAGGCGAGTGTCTAGACCTGTTCTTCTTCGACTGTGCCACCGACATACACTATAACGAATCGACAGTACGTACGTTATAAAATTGGTATCGTAACTCAGGAGAAATGCCACTGTTTGCTAAAAACGCAACATATTAGCGACATAAACTGATTTTCGTCATTTAGTGTACCAAAGATGGCAGAAACGTTCAATACAAAATCCTTAATTTTCAGTACTTTTTTAGAAATACAAAAACGTGTTGTTTTATGTTGTTATAATTTATCTCGTTGGTTTATGTTGAGTGTAATCTCCTGTGAGATACAAATTTTGACTATGGACATCTCTTCGTAGTTACACACATACATATATATTATATACACATACACACAGGCATACACATATACACACACACTATGCCTGCGAAACCTTTAGTTTAAGAGGAAAATTTAGTCACTAGTAATGTCTACAAATAATTGAAGACAAGTGGATGAAGGTGCTATCTTGCAAAATCAAAGTACTGAGTAAAGTAGCATTAAAGTTTGTTCCAGCTATGCCGAACAATGCAACATAACCCCTTCATCCACTGATGTATCTAGAGACTTACTGCATTTCTGTGAGTTCGGAGTGTTATGTGAAAAGTAGGCAAATAACACCTTTATTCATGTAACAAACTGGATTTTCTAAAATAAAAAAAAATTGTAACATTGCATCTTTATCCATTTGTGTCTTCAATTAGTTTGTAGAAATATAAACTTATGAATTACACACTTGAATTATTAAGGGTACCGCCTGCCTGGAGTTATGCAAGTGGTTCAGGAGCGAAACGCTAAACTGGCGCGCATTGCTACCGCTGGAGTTATCAGGTTTCACGCGGTAACCGTATTATTTCATTGGTACAAAATTACACTGTAGAGTCCCCCATTATTTTCGCATCTACTTGAGCAGCATATTTTGACACACAGCTGCACAAAAAGGCCGTTCGTTCGTAACCATCTGCGGATACGAAAATTCATTTTTTGATTCACGATGGATGACTTAACTTATACCGGTTGAGGCCATTGTCGAACATCAGATTAAAGTTTCTGTTTGAACATATTCAGTTACCAAAGAATCGGCTAACTCTGCTAATGCAAAATAGCTATATAACATAACACAATCAGTTAATGAAACATCACGCTAACAAACACTTTAAATGATAAATACAGTTTACATCTTAAATAAACTAATTAAATATAACTTAGTATGCAGCATGTGCACAATTTCAATCAAAAATGAAATCCCACGCAAATAAATATGTCAATTTGACTTCCTACCGACCATACCTTCAATTAAATTTGGTTTATTTAAACATTATTACGAGATCGTGTTCAAAAAATTCACCGATTGATGTTTCCGTACACATCCACAGGAGTCACTGAAATCTGAAGATCATACACCAGTGGATGCATCAGTGAATTTTCACTACGCTTCAAGTTAGGGGGGTCACAAACATGCGCATTATTTAAAAATTCTCTTCTGCCTCGTGACTTCCTTTTCCTAGATAGGTATGTAGTGAACATATACAATAGTTTCTAAAATATAAATTATTTACAACCTGCTACAAAGCAGTTAAAACTGTCATGCAGGCGTGTCCCTTCAGAGCTTACGATGTAGGTGCGACTATAACTAAAATCCTCTTTTTCTTTAAGGGCATACCCTCATTTCTACTGGGTTGGCTAGTTTGTGTATATTATGTGTATATACTTATATTATGTTATATTGTATAACAAAATATTAGTAAAAGCCAGCAGATATTAAAAAATATATATTTTTTTTCTCAGTTTTAGTGGCATTCATGTTTACAAATTTTTTTAACGACTCAAAACAATATGGCATTAGCTAATTATCTAAAGAAATTTTTGTTGATTAATTAACCGAAACCGTATAATATTTCACTACAAAAATTTCGGGCTACACAATAAAAAACAATTTTCAGCGAAACTGTTTGACGGATGTATATTTCCTTTCCATTAAGCTTTAACGCATATATTAAAAATAGCAGAAAAGCGAGATCTACGCTTTGATAAACTGAGTAAACACTGTAAGATGATTACAAAATCAGAAAGCAGTACTGGTAACTATAGAAGGAAACTCCTGCATGTACGTAAGCCGCCAATCGTGACTGCTCAGCGGGATTGCATACTGTGCTCCTGATGCGAAGAGCGATTCCAAGGACACTGCCGCAAACAATTACCTTTGTTTTCTATAGACCAACAGTTCCGAGAACTGAAATATATTTGTGTTTTATCACAACCACTCTGATACAAAACATCTGTAGGTTAAAAGTGAAGTGAAGATTCGTCTGCCAGAAACCGTAACCTTTGATTCCTACAGACCAACAGTTCCGAGAACTGTTAGTACTGACAAAACAATGTACATTTATATGCAGTTCTCTCACAATCACTTCGATACAGATAATCTGTAGGTCTACTGTTTGAAGAGATGTACAAGTTCATAGCCAATGTTCCACTTACAATTGTTTAACTGTACATAGTGGTATGCTGGACGAAATATTTCAAAATTACAGTATATGTGTGTGAAGAATAGTACACGACGCTTTTAAAATTGTGACATAGATGCTGTAGCATTTTTAATTATTTTTTTTTCAACCCATTTGCTTCAAGTGCGTCGCCTACCGTAACACAAACGGATAAATTTCTTAATTTATCTTGGTTTTTTAACTCAATACGTATTTTATCTAACACTATGTGACAATGAAACTGGTCCTGACGAGTCAAGTACTAGAGGAACACTGTTTTACAGTGGCAATTAGTAAGCTTTCAAGCTGCCTAAAATGTAAACAACTTCCATTAATAAACTTAAAAATTAACATTTACCTTTATATATATATATGGGAAAGACAAACAATAAATAATTCCCGTAAGCAAATTTAAGGCAATGATCCTTCATTTCTACTACTTTTATGATAAATATTTTTAAAATCCCAAATTACAGCAAATATATAAATAAAACTCTCATACAGTTTGTTTATAAGGTATTACTACGTCGTCTAATTTGTTTCTTTGAGAAAAAAATTTATCTGGTTCAGTAAGTTTGTGACTGACGAAAATTCGTTAATACCCTCAACTTTATGTTTAAGTGTTGAAAAACTACATAATATTTAGTAAAACAAATTTAAACAATAATGGTACACATATTGTTTTATATATGATCTCGTTTAGGCTTAAGGACCCAGGTTCGATCCCCGGCTCCGGTCATCCTGATTTCGGTTTTCCAGAGTTTTCCTAAATCTCTACAGGCGAATGCTGGGATGTTTTTTTTAAACAAAGATCATGGCCGACTCCTACCCCCTTCCCTCCCGCCCATCTCTACCAAGGCATTGTGCTGTTCGAGGACAAGTAAAAACGTCTAAATAAATAACACCACCCTCTCTCGCTTTAAGGGTGTTCAAGTGGTAAAAATTCATAATTTTATATTTGCTTGGCATAGTGTTAGTTTTATAGACGTTACTTGTGACTACATTTTACACTTGTAGATATTTTTTAGCTCTCATAGTTTTCCCATAGCGGCACGTCAAAGTCACAATTTGCAAGTTACAGGAACATAGATACAACGAAAACCAAGTGGCTTGCTCGAATGAAATAATTTACACTGAAATTAGATGTAATGGGCACTGAGCTAAAAGATTTAAAAACACTCTACAAAGTCATTTTGTCTTTTTTAAAAATTGCCATAAATGAGGTAAATTTTCGTCATTTTAGGATTTTTTTAAATAGTACAAAGGAATTCCATTCTGTGTTTTTAAATCTTTTAGCCACAGTGCCCATTATATCTAATTGCAGTGTAAATTATTTCATTCGAGCAAGCCACCTGGTTTTCGTTGTAACTATGTTCCTGTAACTTGCAAATTGTGACTTTGACATGCCGCTATGGGAAAACTATGAGAGCTAAAAAATTTCTACAAGTGTAAAATGCAGTCACAAGTAACGTCTATAAAACTAACACTATGCCAAGTAAATATAAAATTATGAATTTTTACCACTTTAACGCCCTTAAGGCCTTGTTACCGAGTTTTGCACTGTTTTCGAAAATATTTTTTTTATGTCTATCTAATACTCATATCAAAATTTTGTTCCACAGTTTCGACACTTATATGTTATAATTTGTACCAGAATTTTTTGTAGACATATACTGAACGGTTTTTTTTAGATTTCATCACCCAAATTACCGCGTTTTTTTGTCGTGAAAATAAGCAAAAAATTAAGCAAAATATTTTTTTGCTGACGAATGGTACATTATTTTTAAAAACACATTCACAGAATTGTGCATCGTGTGACTGCACATTGAGTCAAATTTTTTTCAGAGATTTTGGTCAAACAATATTTGAGTTACTGTCACCAGTCTGAAAAAAAAAAAACCTCAGGAATAAGCCCTTAAATGTATCCTTAGCAGAAAATAAAAATGACAAAAAAAAATAGAAATTTTTCAGATCCCATACGACATTGGTTTTGAATGATCAATTTCATAATCATTAACTACTTCAACCACGTTTTTTTCTTCAGACAGATGCTACTAAAATTAAAGAAATCTGTCGTTTTGTCAGCAATAGTTATAATGATTAAAATATATGATAATTATTTCTTAATGAATTACCCATTGCAATTCATGTAGTAAACTAATATCAGTAAAGTATGTGAATTGTTTTTTATTTTTTTTATTTTACAGAAACCGAAAATGTCAATTACATATTTTGAAGCGTGATGCTATAAAAATTGTAATAACTATAATAATAAAGTATATAATATTTTAAAGCTCAAACTTCTGAAGTAGTGCACCTCCCGAACTTCGTAAGGTGGCTACGGTCTGGCAACAGCGCGCGCTACAAAGCTTTGTACTGCAATCTAAGGTTGGGACGCTCTATAGTTCTTGCCAACTTTCGTAGCAAAATTTTTCTCGAGTAATGTTATTCCTGGAGAACAATATATGCCGCCGAAATCTCGTACATTTAAATAGGTTGGGACGCTCTATAGTTCTTGCCAACTTTCGTAGCAAAATTTTTCTCGAGTAATGTTATTCCTGGAGAACAATCTATGCCGCCGAAATCTCGTACATTTCAATGCAGTGAACAGATCAAACTCATACTTCATTATGGGTCGATGATTCTTCATGTAGTCGGAAAACACATTTATATCCGTTGTTTTCCATATTGACAGTCACGAACGTTAAGATTTCAATTTGTTTTTTAGCGTTTATTTATCTACCACACATCCTTAAGAGTATACACTCGTTCTTTCAGGGATTAAGTATATTCGCCTCTTTCTTACGCAAGTAATAAATTGAACTGAAGTAAAAAAAAAAAAAAAATTGCTGGTAAATTTCATTTTAAGACAGGCTATTTATTTAATGCAACAAATAATGAGAAGAAATGCCATACTTTGTTATGAACACAAATATATACTGCTATTACTACCATATTTGTACAACTCAGGAAATAAATAAATTAACTGCTCGTTGCTACAGGCACGATTTTTAATTTTTCCGAATTTTACCGGCTCACGCCATTAATAACACGTTTCGCTCTTTAACAACGGTAAACTAAGGTAGTTTATCATGCATTCCTCATATATTCACCAACCCACATTTTTTTTTTTTTTTTTTGTGTTTCCAGTACGATGTCAATAGTGGTTCAAGCTGAAGTGAACTGACGAACCAGAATTAAAATGTTACTACAAAACCACCACGAAGGCGTTTCCATATTAAATGATTTGTTTGGTTGTATAGGCTAAGATGTGAGAATCGTCATGGGCTGGACCGTTTAACTTTCTAGAAATGACAGGAAGTACAAAAGTAATTAAAATAAATACTGACAATAATTTCAAACCAAAATACAGCATAAATGAAATGTTTTCCTCTCTGTTTTTAAAGCCGATACCTCAGTAGTTCACTGTTTCGGTAAAAGGTTACCTCTACATAATGTCGAGTTAGGGTTCATACCATTTTGTTAACATGAATTGAAGATTATTTACTATAAATTAATCAGTCATACGAGAAACAACGTAAGTAAATTGTAGTGGGATAATTTTGCACAGAGGTAGTCAATGAAACATGACGTTTCTTAAATAACTCCAAGTTCCGTGCCTTGCAACACTCCCAAACGTCGCTTAGTGTGGTTAATAACACATTTATTTACCTCTACCCAAAAACTTTCCCTTGCCAGTTCTGAACCCAGAAGCTCTGGACAATATCAGGTAGCTAAGGAGCTTACTTTCCCGCGATCAAGTTCCGAGTTCAAGTCTAGTAAAAACCTGTGCGCCAGTAACACTACATATTATACATATACATATATCACTAGTCACTAGCTGGTACCCGAGACTAGTTTCGCGAGGTTTTCTCTAATGCGATAATATTATTTATCAACAAAAAAATGAGCTAAATGGTGCAAAATTATGTTAAGCGTCATTAATAAACATTTCAGAAACATGACGAAAAAAAATTACTTTACTAAATTTTTGGGTACCCAGCTCCTAATATTTTTGCACATTTTAGGATTTTAAATTAAAAACTTATGTTGTGATAAATCCAGCATGACACCAGTGAAAACGAAGCTTTTATTATGTACAGTACTTACTTTTAAAGTTCTTCAAGAAGCCTAAATATTAAATTCACGTTTCTAACTTCAAAAATGACGTACTACTTCCCGTAAAAACTTTAGTCACTTATTTTACTCCCTTAGATGGTCGATTTTCAAAAATCTTTTCTTAGTGCTCACCTACGTTATATAAGGAACTCTTGTGAATTACTTCGTGCTTCTACACCCACAGGTTCACGCTGGGCGTAGTCTGTCAGTCAAAAAGTGCTAAAAAAATTTTATTACGTAGATAGTAATTACTGAACTAACGACCTTGTATTAGCAACCGTAATAGCTACAGTCCGGCGAATTAACAAAACAATTATGCAATTTGAGGTAAAAGATGTTTCTCTTTTTGATTTGATATGGGGACTATAAAGATCACTTTTAGTCACGCTGCAACATGCAGATATTTTTACAGTGTACCGAATTATTTGATAGGCAGTAGGAAACTTGCTGTGACTACTCCAAAATAGACGTATTTCGGTTGCTGAAGATAAGAGTGTCTTACTAGGTTTCTAGGGTAGTAGTCTACTAATATTATGGTTAAAAATTTCTCAGAATAAATTTTAGAGTCATTCGGCTGGGTGATAGCGGGTGGCGAATTTGGACAAATTTGAAAAGCGATATAGATGTCCTAGTCTGCACTAACGTGGGTCTCTTTAGGAAAAACCCTGCATTTATATATTTGCTTCAAAAATAGTGAATAAATAAATAAATACTGCTATAAAATAACTAATAATCAATACATAATACAATTTTTTAAGTCAACATTTTCTTCTTAACTAAGAACCGAAATGCAAATAAAACTGTACAATATTCCGAAGTGGTATATTCCTGGAAAAGAAAATCATAATAATAGAAAAAAAAGTATAAATGTATAAAATAACGGTTTTTAAAAGTAAACCAAATAATTTACAACTATGTGTTAAGTTACGCAACCGCCACATTTGCATAAGAAAGTACATGGAAGGCCAGCTTTCCACACCCACATCGGATGCTATCGCATAAGTTTTTACAGGAGCATGTTATCTCCTGGCAGACTTGAACAGCAGAGGGAATTGGAGTCCATTTTATCTGAACGCAAAATATTTGTATTAACTAATAGTACTGGCGTGGGGATATATAAATATAAATAATTAGGAAACGTTTTATGAAGTTACCTACTAAATTACTGGAGTTTCTCTTTCCATAGATTTCCTCGAGCCCTGTTCTTGGGGTTAAGGAAGAACCGTCATTTTATGCAGGCACTGGTTCCATATGTGCCCTGCTTGAAATGATGTTCGCAGAGCATACTGAGCGAGTGCAACCTGTGTTGGAGGAGTATTCTCTTATTGCCCTTCCTTTACAAGATAATATCTTCCTTGCAGCATTGATAATTGTCCTCTTCGCTACCTCTGCCTTACATGACAACTCACCTCTCCAACACAGACACAATTTCCAGTCCTTCCTCTGAAGTAAGATGGTAACGTAGTTTTACGTCTCGTCGACAGCGACGCCATTAGAGACGGCGACACATAACGTAGTACGAAAGGAGCTAGAAAAGGATTCGGCCACAGCCTTTGTTATTAAGGAAAATTTCCAGCATTTGCCTGGCGCGATTTCGGGAAACCATTCCGAAGCAAAAGACTGAGAAAGCAATATGAAGATGTCTTTGAAGGAAAGGCATTCCAAGCAGCCCAAGCGGATAATTTTCCTCGCCTTTTAAAGAAGTCACAATATATATACGTGGAATGCCAACAGTCCAGTACAATTCTCCGGTTCATTGTTTTCTGCGATGATACATATTATGTCAACTACGCAGTACGTTTTCCCCGTTCCTAGGCCAACCCACACATTGTTACATGCCTGTAGATTCTGTAGCAGAGCAGTAGCCAACACAATATCGGTGTCCTCAGTCCGCCTGCAGCCTTTTGCGGCGTCGTCTGCTGTATGCAACCAAAGTCTGCCATCGGCTTCTTCGTAGGAACAATGCATGATTTTTGTTAAAACATATTCGACATACGTAAAAACTCTTTCGTGGCATGTAACGAAAACCTTTTGATGGAAGCTGGATGCATATATATCTGCGAGGCTTCCGAACAATTCCCACTTATTTGAATCGTTTCTCGAGAATTCCGACCAATTATTCAGAACTAGATTTGTGGCATCATTTTTACGACGAACACCGTTTACTCTCTACAGCCTTAAAGACGACTTTAACGAGGCAAGGACATAATACTCATCAAAAACTACAGCCACCCTGCGCGCCTTATCGACTTCTAACATAAGCTATGATCTTTCTCCCGTAGTCAGCAAAAATGTTTCCAGGATCTGGCTAATGTAGTTGAGACTACCGCAGCTCCGCCCATTACCCTTCTGTAGGTACATCAGGCTGCAAACATTCAAAGAGGTCTGCTTTCTTTCCGAATACAAGCTCGCCATTTTCGGAAAGTGATGGTGGGTAGGAGTGATCCTCGTGGGGGGAGGGGGGGAAGTTTCCCTTCAGCATCCGGCAAGCTGTGTTAAATCTTGAAAATAAGTACGACCTTCTATCACTGAGATAAGCTGTTCTTTTCAAGATGAATGCTTCGTTGGAAGTGTAGTAAACATGAAAAACATTTTTCCTCCAATGTGAAATGTCCATTTGAGAAGCAAGTATTTACTAAACGAAATTGAAATAACTCTTAGCTTGAGACTAGTTTTCATCTTTTAAAAGTACGAGACCACTGCAGAATCCATAACTAGTAGTGAATCCAAAACCACGAGGCCACGGTTGTATCCGCGAAAGGGTTGCCCATGTCAGTCACGTTCCCGTCATGAAATTAATATTTATTTCCATACATAAAATAGCGAAACTATAGTTTTAAGTCTCGTAGGAAAAAGCAAACTACCAAATTACTGCACGTCATTTTAGCGCTCTACACACAAAGGCTACACAGTTTTTTAAGTGCGAGCCATTACAGCCCCTTGTCGCTACCTAGTTTCCGAGCAGCATCTAGCGTCATAACCTCGAAATATCCACAGAGCTATGATGCAAATACTATCATCAATGTTCGCAATTTTCTAAAACAGTGTGCCGAATTAACATGATAATTATTTTCTAAATTTACGTTTTATTTCTGATTACATCCCTATAAAAACATTTCGATACCTCAGTGAAATAGTGTTAAAATTAATTTGTTGAGATGATTACTTTATTAACAGAGATAATAGAAACTCATACTATTAAGTGCAACAGTAGTTCAGTAACATAGTTGAATTTTCGCGAAATTATTCACATTTACAACATTACGTATCAATAAACCTTCTATACGCATCACTTTACTAAATTCTGTGCAATGTAAAGTCACATATATTGAATAGTAGCAGTGTTATATTGAGTTATTGATTTACTACCTCAATCTAATCATAGCTAGTAATATTTCAAATCATGATGAAATAAGTAACCCTACTTACCAGACAAATATTCCGTCGGTTCGAGCAAGCTACATTCTTCCTTTATCAACATTCAAAGTATCTGGCAAGCACTAGTACATCACAACATTCTAACGGCTGATAAATCATGTTTTATAAATTGCGAAATCTAACACACGCACACACAAAGAAAACAGAATGAAGCAAAAGTCACGCTACAAATGTATAGGAACAGGAACCACTAGCAAGCGCTCAACTGACAGGGGAAGTGTTGAGACGGGGGAGGAACATACTCCAACAAGACCTTTGCTGTCGACGCTATTCACAGCTACTACCTTCGGTCACTGTGAATGTCTTATTTACTAACAGGTACTTAATGGTGTGCTTGCTTTTTTCTTGTTCTTAATTCGACCACACTAAACATAACAATTCCAAAATAGCAACTACTTAAGGCCATGATCTTTTGTTTATTTCAAACAATTGCAAATAACTAGAATAATATTTGACAAAATGCTTTGAAAAATTTGAGACACTGTACAGTCATACGATAGACAATTTTGGCAGAGCGTTTTTAAAAATAATGTACCGTTTGCTAGAAAAAAATTATTTAGCTTCATTTTGCCTTATTTTGACAACAAAATATTTAATACTTCAGGGGCAAAAACCTAAAAATCCGTTTGATGTACTGCAACAGAAGAATTCATTATACAAACGATCATATATAAGTGTTAAAACTGTAAAATGCATTTTTGATATATGTATTATTTATGTTAAAAATATATATTTTGGAAACCACTGCAAAACTAAAGTGTGAGCCCTTAAAGAGACAAGGGCAGTTTTATAAGACACGCAAAACAAGCTATTTTTGGCACACGGAAATGCATTTCAAAAATATATTTAAATCTACCGAACAATAAAAACATGCAAGCTGACTAAATAATTGAGCTCACCTGACAACTAGCCCCAACGAATCGACAGAACAATGGGCAAGGACGAATACAAGTCTACAGTTTATCTCGACCAACTTTAAGTGCGAGATATTGACACTGCTCTCGCTAATGGACTACCAAGAGCCACCGGCATCACAATCGTGGTTATCTGCGGCACATGTTTACACGGTCGCACGTTGATTTGAAAAAATAATTCAAGTGTTGCCTAAAAAAAAAAAAAACACTGACAATAATACAAAGAGTGCGGCAGGTCAAAACGTGAACCACTCAAGACTTTCTTCAAGTTGTATTTCGGGCTAAATCGTGGAGCTGAAGACAATCGAATGTGATTCCAAGAACCCCACGACCGTAGAGAGAATAATTCCAAACCAAGTAATGGAGAGATGTAGTAAGCTATAAGAAAAATTAAAAAATCAATATATAATTTCATATAAAATACAACAAAAAAAAACATTTTAACATAAGGAATTGTTGGGTCCTACCTGCCCATATTAAGCATGAAAACTGGATGAAAATTACTCTCGAGCACACACATAAAGGGATTGGTGCATGTTACGTATTTTATTTTTAAAGCTGTGATGAATTGCAGTACACATGTAATTAATCAACACATTGTAAGCAGCATAATTTGTATACTAAATGTTTAGAAATTAATTAAATTAAGCTATCCTGAATACAGAATGTCCAGAAACAACCCTATAAGCACACCACGCGAATCCTAGGCTAAGTGTGAGACGAATATGTTAGTGACAAAATGTTGCACGATGACAATTACATGCACAACGGTGCAACATAGCACTTAAGTCTTGTCTTACGCTCCACAGTTATGTAACTTATCTAACTATCATTGTTTTGACCAACATATCATGGGTGCCGATTAAGATCCCGAGCAATACAAACATGATTCTACGTAAGATTTTTAAATGTTTGCTGCAATGGCGTTTACAATAAGAATGTATTGGTTTTTGGACATACGCCATTGCTCATGTTTTGTTGACAGAATCTGTGTTTTAAAAAAATGAATAAAAATCAGTAAAAAGCAATCCCAGACACAATAGACGGCCATAAAGAAAAAATGATGGCATGACTATGGGGAACTCACTTTCACCATTCACAGCAAAAACATATTCATTAAGAATCTTTATAAAAAAAAGTAAACCACCTACTCTGTCCAAAATTTGGCTGCGATACGTAGACGACACTTTCCTTGTTTGGCAACATGGACTGGTAAAACTGGCCGAATTTGCAGTTTTCCTCGACTCACTCCGGCCATCAATACAGTCCACACATGAAATAGAATCAAATAACATCCATTTCCTAAACACCCTAGTCTCCAAAGAAAACCACAGACTGAGCACCGAAGTGTACAGAAAACAGACACACACTGGTCAATCCTTTCATTTTGAATCCAACCATCCAACAAGTACTAAGTAGGAACTTTTCGCACCCTAGCCGACCAAACAGGAAATATCTGGTCAGAGAGAAAAATAATAACTGAGGAACAGTGTCACCTATAGAAAAAGAATTTATGGCCAACAAATATCCCAGATACATCATAAAACAGTAAAGAGAACCAAATTCACCGAAGTGCGAAGACACCGTAGACAAGCCACCTTCTGGAACGCTTGACTATTCGGCATGTCAATATACACAGAAAAATAAGAAGACTGAACAAAAAATACGACGAACGAACAGAATTACATTCCAACTCCACAGTAAAAAACTTCCTCACTAAAGTAAAATATGCAGTAGACAAACAACAAACCCGCGAATCCATACACCAAATACCGTGCAAATGTGGCTCTCTATACATAGACGAAACTGGTACAACCCTATCCACTCGCATCAACGAACACAAAAACAACACGAAAAAAGGCGAAGTCCAGAAATCTAGAACTGCCGAGCATGCATAGGAAAATAGCCAATAAAACTCCCTGGGACTCAGCTAAACCAATAAGTCAGGAAAAAGACAGAATTAAACGAAAAATAAAAGACTCAACTTAGGCCTACATAGCCAGTAAGTAACGAAAACCTCATACGCCAACAGAGCATTGCACTGAAAAATATGTAGTTGCCTTTAGTAAAAAAAGAAACCATGTTACAAAAATCTCAATATCTCAATTGGTTGGGTAGATATCATGGGGCGAATGAAAAAAATGTTTGTAAATTTTCACCTTTTTAGTGATTGAACTTTGCAAAATCTTACCATCACATGTTAAAAAATTGTGTAAGTATTTAATTAAGGTGAAAATTACGACGACAACGTATTTAGTTAGTGTAATCGACAGTTCATTTAAAAACTTTTTTTAATTCCTTCAGCAGAGCTCCAAGAGTTCAGATTTAGGAAACTTCTGAAATCTGTTTAAGGGTATTTAAGTAATAATCATCATAAAACAAAAAGCAACTGTATATCTCGACGGGTTCGATACAACTCATGGTTTTATCCATAACACATTCCAGGTCCTTTCACCCCCTCAGGTTTCGTTGAAAAAAAAAGAAAAAAAAAAACTTTATAGACAATTAATTATAGCGATTGTACGAGCGTCAAATTTAAGTAGAAACCGTGGCGATAGCCCGTTGATTAAAAATATATATAAACGATCATTTGAAAATACCTTTAATCCCATTTCATAACTTTCCACTCCCTTATGTGTCAAATTTCGGTCTTTACGTAAACATCATTCTGAAGCAAACAGCACTTCGATATATCGACTGGTTCTGTAGTTATCGAAGAATAATCGAAAAGATTTTTCTTGTTTTTTCACCCCCTTAATTAAAGACTATCGAAAAGTCTTGAAGCCGTATGTTACGTATGCGTATCTAATTAAAGTAAAAATTATGGCCTGTTCAAGAGGATGAGTTGATCAAGATTTTTGCAGATGAACATTCGAATACTGGTACGTTTCAGTCAGGTGCGATTTGAACACCTTAACCTGAAATTTTAGCTGACTGCCCTACCCTCGCGAGCTTTCGAAAACGCCCAAAGACAACAAAGGCAACACCGACATAAACTGGGGATGGAGACTATTTTACCAACAAGAATGGCTGACACAGAGAGGACTTGACAGACGTAAGACTAGACGAATAATAAAAGGCGACACATAAGAAATCAGACGGTTTCCGTAGACAATTTTGCCTCGGATGTTTCGGTAGCTGATTCTGCTCCAGTTGTCGCACATTCGGAAACTTAAAACGGTCGTCAAAGATCGGAGCTGTCGTTTCGCACAGATTTAGTTAACTTTCATGGGCCTGCTTTTCAGACATTTTGTTCACGAGCGTAAATTACTGTCAAGAGATTTTTTATAAACGTGCTGAATTCATATAATCTACGATAAGATCAAGAAACTAAGATACGAATCTGAAACCATTAACGGCGATGACTTTTGGAGTGCAGTTCGAGTGCGCAGTAATTCCTAGAATTTCGAATATTTTTCTAAAGAAGTTGTGCTTGATATGACCATGTTTTGTAGCTTTTTCTGTTCCCACGATCTGTGAGGTTGCATTGTTCTGAAACGATGCTATTTAATTAAGTTTTACTGAGGGACATTTATCTCAGTAATTCAAGAAATTCTAATTACATAGGTTATCAGTGATAATTACATAAGAGCAAACCTAATAAAGTTTTGCATCTTCAATTATACAAATGTTGGGATAAACCAAAGTTAAATGCGGTACAAGGATTATTTATATATAAATAAACATGTATATATTTAATAACAATATTGTTATAGTGTGTGTGAAATTGTAGTGTTATGCGAACCTGAAACAATTTAAAAAACCACAGTGTTCGTTATTAAGTTTTTGCTAAGCAAATTATCGTGCGAAGAGTGATTTCGAATATCCTTCCTAGGTATTACACGTTATTAAATACGTTGAAATATCCACTTGTCGAATTTTTGAACACGATGTAGATACTAACATTAGTGTGTACAAAATCATTTTCTATTGTAAAAATATTGTATCACTGTTGATGTTTAAACATCTGCGTACGGGTATTGGCACAATACATTTAAAACGTGACAATCACGCATGCATTTACGCCTGTCTGCCTTGCCTAGCAGAACAGACGGGTTCAATTAATGTAGTTGTGCAATAGTTCACTTATTAGAGCCTATGCAGTTAAGAATTTTTTGCTTGACTTATCTTGAGCGCATTGTCAAGTGAACACAAAACTAAATAAATTAAGTTCATACTAGCTGTCCCTATGCGGCTTCGCCCGCGTGTAGCATAGAAAAGAGTAACTAAATTTTAATTACGTTTTAATTGATGGTGTTACAATATTCCCTGTATATCTTTACAACACAAATAGCTTTATCCAGTCCACTACGCTGAGCGTACTTTAATTGCAGAACATCTTTGTTTTTAATTCATCTTTATTTCTCTACAAAATAGCTGCCCGACTGCGGCTTTGCCAGCGTGAAATTATGTAATGTAAACAGTAACTCTGGATAAAATATGTGATGACATTTAACAGCTAGCGTACTCAATAACAGTGAACTATAAATTGTCTTAGGTCAGTGTAAAGAGCGCGCGCAATATGCTCGTATGATGTCATTAATTCCTATCGCAAAGTCTTGCACGGGATACGAACCCGTAACCCCGGCCCTCCCATACCACAAACTTTATACAATACCTGAGTGACTGCTTAAAGTCAGGCCGTGATAATTCTTTCGTATGTATAGGCTACAGTCCAAATAGGTTTTATTTATGAGTATGTTGGCAAAAAAAAAAAAAAACAATTGTTAAATTATTTATCCATGATCACTATTATTTTCCGGAAGCCTGTAACATTTTACTGCTTTTCACATCCTAAATTTTCGAATTTCATAAAATCCTGAACTCGATTTGTACATTTTTACATAACCTTCATTCTTATCAAAAAAACCATCTCGATATCTCAACGGGTATATGCGGTACAGATGATTATTTGAAAACACATATTTTTTAAACAGCTTTCAAGGATGAATTTCGAAAAATCCTGAAATTACTTTTTTGATATTTACGTAAGATTTATTTTAAAAGAAAAACCATTTCAATATTTCCACTGGTTTAGGAGATAAGTGGGATTAATTAAAAACACGTTTAATTTTTTAAGAGCTTTCAAGAACGAATTTCGTAACTTTCTAAAAATACTTTTTAGATATTTACTTAAGCATCATTTTAAAGAAACAAATCATCTAACTATCTGAAATGGTTTAGGAGAAATCAAGGATAAATGAAAAAACACATTTTACGGCTTTTAACCCTCTTGATTTTCGAATTTCGCAAAATCCAAATAGTTCACAAATATGCATTTGTTTGGGCAATATTTTGAAGTTAAAAAAATTATGATAGCTTTCCCGGTTAATGATATATCAGGGATTCTTTGAAAACACATTTCACCCCTTTCATTCCCTTAATTATCGAATTTCGAAAAATCCATTCTTAGTGGGTCCCTACGGGGCAAGTACAAGCTTCCCTCAAAATTCCATTGTCCAGCGGTTTGGGCTGTGGGTTAATGAATGAGTGAGTGTGTCAGTCAGGACACTTCATTATATATATGAAGATTATTTTATATTGCCTAGTTCGTACAACTTTTTTTTAAAAACTAGCTTACAACAAATTTTATTTTTTATATGAACCCACGAAGCATTTCCTACGACTTGTACCAGTGGTAGAACATTCTCCTCGCATTTTAAATGACTGGCTCGATTCACAGGCCCGTCTATCCTGAATTCTGTTTGGGGAATTTTCTTAAATCGCTCCTGGTGAATGCTGGGATGGGTCTTTAAAACAGGTCTTGACCGATTTCCTGCCTCTTTCCTCCGTGTACCTCCACCAATGTTACAAGCTGTCCAACTATGCGTTAACCACACAATATTGCTCTAGTCAATGCGTTTTGGATAGTGCCAAGACAAAAATAAACACATTTTTTATGTTTATTGTCGTATCTATTTCGTCACACATACACCAGACGCCGTTGGTTGTTTTATGTGGATACCAGATGAGCATGTAATCGGAATGGCTCATATCGTCATGGAAAATGTTGAGGTAAGAAGTATCTCCTGTATATGTTATGTGATGACTGACAAGTCGCCAATATTTATTTAAGGAGAGTCCCTTGTACATATGTGATAACTGACAGTCACCAGTATTTATAGTGACCTCATTCGGCATCCAAAATAAATTGCATTCTTCGGCATTACTGTTGCGTAAGAAACCGCACGCATATAGGTGTCACCGCACACAGTGGTTACTAACTTCCTTCAAAGTAATTCGACGCGGTCGCGTAGTGGTCGGAATACTCGTTCCCTACAAAACTGATTCGGGTTCAGTTCCCGATCGCGAGGTTCTCGAGCGTCTTTAGTTTGGAATGTGGCATACGCTGCTCTTGGTTATGGATATACGTATTCCCCCGCACTTTATTTCCGCCGCTGCTCCATATTTTCATGTCGCCTCTCGCAAACGTTCCCATACCTAGAAGTTACTGGCGTTGCCTATCTCAGAGCCCTTACACGTGCAAGGTTAAGTATGTAGGATGGTGTTCCAACATTTGCCGAACCTACGTATGTGACACCACTGAGTTTTATTTTTTATCTCGGTGCGGCCCACATTGCTATAAGTAGGGACAAAAATGTCGCGAGTTGAATGACTTGCATTCTAGAATAGACTGTCATATTATGAATATTCTATTTATGTCTAGTGTTGCCCGATCAAAAACGGCCAAATTCCCGTCAAGTTGACAAAAATGTCAGTTTTTTTTTTCGTTTTAAATATTTATGCATATATGCATATAAATATAATAGTATATATTGACGAGTGAATAAAACAGAGGCATAAAAAATACACGTATTATGTCGACTACCTACACTGCTCTGCTTTAGACAGTACCATCCACCACGTATTGAACTAGATGGTCGGCATTTTAACTATCTTCAAAGGATAGGTTTCAAGTAAGGATTATTAGTGGCTGATCTGTCGTAAAGCTTATCACACATCTCGTGATCACGAAAGCTAATATCGAAATACAAATGCAAATAAGAAAGAATTTATGATATTGAACTATTGAAATTATATAATTTGCACCCTGCAAAATAAACGTAACTATTTTAGCAAATATCATGAACGTTTAAAAATTACCCACAAAACACTCTAAAACATGTACTCGTAGGTTTTTTTTTTTCCTTCCACATTTTCATTATTGTAGCGATATTCTTTTCTCCCAGTGCAGTAAACTGTTTCCATCTGAAACCGATACCTTCTAAATTACTGAGCGCCACCGAATATCACCGCCCCTTGCGTAACTTCAGCGCGACCCTGTCATTTGATGACGTAATAATGAATATGAAACAATGCTGTGTGTGTCTGGTAATGTGACTTTTCTACAGCGGAATATTTGCCCGTAAAATGGCAGTGAAAATGACCGGTTTGAAGGAGTTAACAGACGTGACCTACCAGTCCGACCCAGAAACGATTTTTAATGATATTCGTACGCAGGTACGCAGACGGAACAAAAAATAATTGGTTCCCAGTTGCCATGCTCATTGTTCCTACTGTTTTCGCGATAATTATTATTTTTAAAATATAATTAATGGCCTCTAGCTTTCGCCCACGGCCAGTTACATGCTATAAAACTAAATTCAATAACTAGAATCAATATCAATAATCAAGACACTCCGTTAAACGCTATAAACCTCCAGAACAACACAAACACGCAACGTGCCGAATTCGCGACACAGGATATAAAAAACTTAACCGCCCACTGCGCGGCGGTTAATATATATGATGTTACCAATCTGTGCGGCAGTTTTGTTTAAAATGGTTTTCACCACCTAGGATGATATTTTTTCAAGACAGTAAATACAATGGTTTTAACCAATCGTGTAACTAACTAAATTTATGTTACTTAATTTATTAGTATAAACTGTGTTATTTCTTGCCTTAAAAATTAGCTATCATGAAAAAAAATTTTTTTAAAAGAAACTGCCAAACATATTTTTGATATATTCTCTCGTTTAGAATTAAAGAAAAAACTATCACAATTTCATACGTACGTACATACATCCATCCATACATACATACATACATAAATACATCCATCCATCCATCCATACATAAATACATACATCCATCCATCCATACATAAATACATACATCCATCCATAAATACATACATACACCAATACATACATAAATACATACACAAATACATACACAAATACATACACAAATACATAAATACATACATACATAAATACATACATGCACAAATACATGCATAAATACATACATACAGACATAGTCCTGACGCTCTACATCGGAGGCCTGATCAGACTGCATTTTAATGTTTCCACTACTTTCCTTCAAAGTATGGAAATCGATTTCAAACGTAGAATAACTTGCACATGTGCCATAATTTAATAAATGACTTCAACTGAATTGATAGCCATTTTTTTAAATTTACATAAACATTGAGTTTTGTGTATTTATAACTTGTAGCAAATAGCCTAAGACATCTAATTCAGAGTAAATTATTTTCTTACAAGGAGGTATGTTGGTAGCTTATTGTAAATAACACAAGCCGGACATAAAATAAAACCAGATTCCCAATATGAAAAAAAGATGTAAGTAGACAAAAAAACAGTGGACAACAAAAATGACAGACTAAAAACTACATTAAGTTCCATTCAACGAAAAAAATGCAATGTTTCGGGACTTGCAATCTATTCCCGTCTCCAGGCTGAGACACATCTGGTCGGAACATCAAGATGCAAATGAAGTTCATTTTTTAAATCTGATGAGTTCCCAAACCCCGCTACACATCGTGTATCCCGTCTCAATCTACTCCGGCATGCATTAGTAGCTAATTATTACGCGGGGAGGGACTGAGCCTTATACACCTTAGGGCGCATGCAAAGTAATAAGAGGCATGGCTGCGATTGGGACCATGCACTTACCCCGAAGAAAGCAAGAGTCCTATATAAGGACACAGAATAACCAGTACAAATAGAGGAGGGTACTGGAAAAAGGTGCGCGACAGCGCGCGCACGTAATTAACCACAATAATTAAGGTTAGGACATGGAGAAAATTGGATATTTAACAATTCGTTTCCAAATTTGCAAGGAAGGGTGTGTATGAGTTATCATCGGTACAGAGGATGGTACATGGCGGAAATGTTTTGTGCCAACATACCCTTGAAAACGATGTAGTTAATTACAACACACATGATCAGGTGATGTACGTATGACACAACGTAGCTGTCTGCAAACCAATAATAGGCATCAAATATTACAATCAGCCAAATAGGGCAACATCTCCACATAAAAGCGAAAGCCAGTCATCATCTGGTAAACTGAACGTGCATTGGAACCCAGCAAACAGTCAAGTTTTCCCGCGATGAACCATCCTCTCTAATCATTGACTGGCGGCCACAGCCAATGAGAAGAGGGCGCTGCTCAGAGAGCTTGTTGCCAGGAGCCTGAGCACTCCTAGCGGCCATCGCCCACGCAAGTTCATGCTCTGCAGTGTCGGCAACAGGAAAAATTCTCGGTTTGTCGGCCATGGCCAGAAGCAACCCCAGGCTGAGAGACTCGTCTTTCCGCTATCTCAGTCTTCCTTCTTCGGTGTCGGCAGCTGTACCTTCCATGTCAGGGTGGAGGAAGAGGCACCACTCCCTACCTTCGAAATCTTCGGGTTGGTTTTAGGCGCGCAATTCCGAAGCTACCGCTGCTAGCCGGGCAGGGCTTTGATGAGAACTTACCCACCTCGACGTCCAAATTCAAACGCATCTGAGTTCCCCACGCACGCAGCCTTTCACTGCCTGCAAGTCCCAGAAGGTTGTTCGTTTCACTTCGCATTTTTTCAGCACAGACTGTGTGCCAATCTTCTCAAACTCTCAAATACCCGATTGCGGACTGGCGGACTGCTTAGCTTATGTAAGGAAAAAAATTATTGTTTGGTCATCATCTACGCGGTTCTATACGAGTTAACCAACTGCGATGAAATTTTGGCAAAACAAATTGGGCGAAGGAAGGCAAAATGAGGCAGAGGGATAGACCAGGATACCCAAAGAATTTAGTAAATTATTAGAATTTTTTTTTTAAGCAGGGGGCAAAACGGAGCAGAAAGGAATCATCCAAAAAAACATAGTAAAAAAACTATAAAACTTTGATGAGTTGTACATACGTTCGCGAAATTTTATGTTTAAAAAAAACTTTTGGAGGGAGGCGGAACGGGGTTCATAAGAAAGATTTTAATATAATGAAAAAAAAATAGTTTCTAACAATACAACGGACAGTAATTACCCTTAACATCATTTCGCCTCATTTAGCACTTGTCAAAACTTTAGTTCCAGAAAAACTAAGATGCGGGAACCAGCTAGTAGCATATAATACTTGTTTTCATTAAAGAAAAATTATTGGATGTATCTATAAAAGTTTGCTTATATTTCGAGTACCTGTGTTTTTAAAATAATAATACGTGAAACAAAAAAAGTGTCGTTCTGTAGCTTAATACATTTACTTTCACTCTGAACTATTTAAATTGTATCGTTTGAATAGTTTTTACTTTAAGGTAAGTAGCGAAAACAGTACGATTGCAACTTTGACACGCGCTTTGTACGAAAACTATGGAATGGAAAAATACTTGATTTGTGTCAAATTACAATTAACATAACGTGTCAGAGTTGCCAATGTTTGGTATTGTAAAAATTACATGTTTTTTTTTTTGGCGCAGAGCGCCGTTAAAACCACGAAACATTACACGCGTTGAACAATATCACGCTGATCTACAAAGCATGGTCACGTGACAGAAAACCTACTCTACTCCATGTCGTGAGCTTCCGAAAACGTCTTCTCACATTTTTCAGTTGTAGCGATTGAGTTTGGTTTTTTCGCTCAGTTTTACGTATCAATTTGTGTTCCTTTGTGTCGTATCTGGTCATTATTGCGGCATTTATTGTGTAATTTTTTTTATTAATTGCACGAAAATGTATTTGCCCTAGCCGCAACCACGTTCTAGAAGCAGAATATTGTTGTTAACGTTGATATTCAGGTGTTCGTTACTGCGCAGCTTACATACGCACTCAACCCGAAACCCGACGAACCCTCAACAAGCCCGACGTGCAATAAAATATATTTGCAGCCATAAAATGACTAAATATATCAAAAGGTCCTTCTCAAACGGCCATCCAACCAAAATATTCTAACACGAATTGTAGACATTTCGCACCCTGATTGTTTTCAGTGAGTAAAGAGTTGACTAAGTTGTGACCTTTGTATGGCTCTATGGTTTTCATATTTAATACAACGACGTTTCATGTTTTTGGAATTCACCCTACCACAGCTCATTTCAGATCTGCCTTGCACTGATAAATTTGTCTAAAGTGCCAAGTAATATTTAACGAAATAAATTAAGTAAACTCAAATTAAATTTTATGACAGTCATCAAAATATGACCCTGTAGGTAGTGTGTGTTTGTATGTATCACTTACAAGCTGTATGGTGTGCTAAGGTAACTGCAGACCGACACATGGAATACAGTACATCCTCTATGTTTAAGCCATTCAACTGGCGTGCAGAGCTGCACGGTATTTTCAAATGGAACTTTGAGCGGCGCAGCATATACTATACATCAGTAAATATGTTTACCTGGTAAGAGACTAAGTGAAAACTCTTAATTATTTATCTTTATTATATTATTTTACTGTATAAAATATGTTGTAAACACTACACGAGCACATAATTAGTTTAATTGTAAACTGTGGTTAATTTCAATTTAAATGCCAGATCTTATGATACATCTTTTGGTAAAGAATAGTGCGTTACGAACAATTTTTGAATGAACAATTTACTGCTCGACAAACCTACAGTACGGAGCTGAGGAGAAGGCAAGGCAGAGTGGCGCTTGGGACCACATAGCCTCCGCTTCCCCCACTCAAAGCCGAATTCCTGAGCCTTGCCTTCTCCTCAGCTCCGGACTATTCGTGTCTCCTCGGAAAATATGTGAACTACAGCTGCCCCCCCCCCTTCTCCGACATACCATACCCTCCTACTCTCCTCTGTCCCGCTACACACTCCCAGCCAATAGCGAGCAAGTACACTGGCCGTCGCGACAAGCAGTGTGTAGTAGTTGTCCTACCTTTACTTCTTGGGTTGCAGAGGCCTATTATACTTACTACCGATGGTTGCTTACAATATGAATGGGGGTCGCGGAATTTAGTCAACTCGGAATTGACTCCAACTCCGCATTTTCTTGTACACACGCCAGAATTAAGTCAACCCGGGATTGACTCAATTCCGGATTTTAACTACCTAGTTTTCAGCACAAAAATTGTACCTGAATTAAGTCAACCGAAGTTGACTCAATTCTGGATTCTTATTTTCCCCCAAAATGCGAAACGGAATTAAGTCAACTCGGAATTGCCTCAATTCCGGATATTTCATGTTGCTATACGTTTTGAAATTCACCAGAATCACATCAACCGGAATAAGGTCAACTTTTGTTGACTCTATTACAGGTATGTTTCAATACTGGCGCTTTCTCAAGACACATAAATATGACCACTGGAATTAATTCAACTCTGAATATTCTGGCATTAAAGACCTAGTTTTATGGCATGCGATTTGGAGTTTACAAAAATACTCCAACCCAGAATTGAGTCAACATGAGATTTTTCATGTTGGCAACACACTTTAAAACGATCTGAATTTCTGTGAGTTGTGCAACGGGCCTTAAATTTTGACGGAGCTGATTTTTTTCCCTTTTTATATTTGATGGTAATTAACTGTTTAAATACTGCTCTCAATAGTATTTATTCTGTATACCTAAAACAATAGTTATAGGTTCACAACTCATTGCACAATAACCAAAAATTACATAAAGAAATATGTACTAAAATTTCTGAATTCTTCAATAAAAAAATGTTATTAAATTGTATTTCGGCTATATGGTGCTGTAACAGAGGATTCGATATCGCAAATATTACAGTTAATAAACAATGTTTTAATCAGATGGGACATGAGGACCTCAAATGGTCTAAATTTCGTGAATCGCGAGTTTGAGGCCAGTATCTTCAAGTGGCTAGCCAATTTCCGTAGCGCAATTCATTCGCGCGTCAGTTGCGGCGCGGTTGGCTCTCGGTTCGAATCAGGGTGTTATTTTGGTTAAATAGTTTCGATAGAAAACTATTAAGTGTAACCATTTCTAAGAACTTTCTAAAGAGATTTCAACAGTTTGTTATTTAGCAGCTACTCCACCTCTTCCTTCTTACTGTCGTCTTTTCAAAGACTGTTAGATGTGTCATGACGATGCTTGCGAAAGCTTTGTTTGCAGATATTCGCCTGAGGCTTGACAATCACCTGCAATCTATGAACAACTTTCAGAAGCTTGTCTGCTGATAGCACTTTAACTGTCAAATTGTTTGTAAATAGGACGACATAGCACCATTTTCTACCCATCTTCAATGCAACCGAAGATGCTCTTTTTCGCTTCTCGTAGTGCATGTCCAGACGAAAAAAATTAACACGATGGTTGTAAATTAAAAGGTATTTTTACATGAATTAAACAATGCAAATTTTAAAATCAGTGATTAAAATTAATTTAAATTAAAAGTTAACTTTTTTCTATACTGTATGTCGTCGGGCGGGGAATGGGGGAGATTGGCAAGCAGGGTGACAGCATAAAGCAGGACAAAAGGGAGTGGGGTTCGACAGCCGCCTCGACCATTTCATTTTTACTGAAACGTACCCGGAATAGAGTCAACAAAAGTTGACCATGTTCCAGTTAATGTAATTCCGATGAATAAAAAAATGTACAGTAATACGAAAAATCCGGAACTGAGTCAATTCCGAGTTGACTTAATTCCGGTACGGTTCTTATGCTAGAAACCAGAGGGCAAAATTTCCGGAATGGAGTCAACTCCTGGCTGACTTAATTCCGGTCCCATTAATGGGTTCCAATAGAGGTTGCTGAAAATTCAGAAATGATTCAACTCCTGTTGACTCAACTCCGGTAAGATTTTTGTGCTGAAAACTAGGTAGTTAAAATCCGGAATTGAGTTAATCCCGGGTTGACTTAATTCCGGTACAAATTTTGGTTTATATGTACCCTTTATAATCCGGAACAGAGCCAACTCGAAGTTGACTTAATTTAATTTGGGGTTTCGTGTTAAAAGTACAAATCCGGAGAGGAATCAATTCCGGCCTGTATACAAGTAAAGTGTAATTGAGTGAATTCCAAATTTACTTAATTCCTGCGCCCCTATGAATGTAGTGTACACGGAGGGAGGCCCTCAAGACATTCCCCTTCACACCTTTCACACAGCGCCCCCGAAACAGTAGCGCTCTTACCTCCCCTACACGGGGCTACACTTAGGTTTGTCGAGCAGTAATTTAAGGATTTTTCGCCATTTTTCCCGGATCGTACAGCTCATGTTTCGATATAGGTTTCTAAGTAATATTTGTTCGCGAGCTGTAATGTCAGTGCAGGCAGCCTGCAGACGAAAGCGCGGATATCTAGGCAACATGAAGATAACTGAAGACGGCCTTGGTCGCGGGCAGCCGAGTAAATTAGCTTTAGTCTTACGCGGATGTGATTATCGCGCGTACTGGCACTTGAATCCTGTGGGATCGTGATCCAGGGAATTCAACATTGGGTGCTATCGACGACGACGATGTATCACCTTAAAGTACAAAAGATATGTTTAAGGGCGCGGTATACCACAATTTCCATCACCATTTTTTAATTGTTTATTTGTACCAGATATTTTTTTTCTTATTTTAGACACAAAATGTGACTAAATTTGGCTCTTGTGAATTTCTTATCTCTCATAGTTTTCGCGTAATGGCTTGTTAAAGTCATATTTGGCACGTTTCCGTTTTAATGACTACACTAAAACCAACTGATATACCAAACTAAAAAAAATCACAGTGGATAAAGACATTGCAGGCTACAATTTCATGCTCATGAAATTTAAGAATAAAAAGTATTTGAATTTTAAAAAAATTGCTGAAACTGAAAATAAAAATTTAAAAATTTCAATAATTTTTTTAAAAATACAAATAATATTTATTCTTTAATTTTATGAGCATGTCATTGTAGTCTGCAATGTCTTTATCCACTGTGATTTTTTTTAGTTTGGTATATCAGTTGGTTTTAGTGTAGTCGTTAAAACGGAAACGTGCCAAATATGACTTTAACAAGCCATTACGCGAAAACTATGAGAGATAAAAAATTCATAAGAGCCAAATTTAGTCACATTTTGTGTCTAAAACAAGAAAAAAAAATATCTGGTACAAATACAAAATAAAATAATGATGATGAAAATTGCGGTAGACCGCGCGCCAAATTTGTAGGGAATTGTGTCACGTCTAGACGTTTGGATTATACAGACGCCAACCAGTCGCAATTTCGAGAAAAAAAAAAGGCACAGTTTTCTTAACTTAAACTATTTTATTTCCCGCAGAAACAGCCTGAAACATTATATATATGTATATATATATATATATATATATATATATATATATTCTGGTAAGAGTCTCGTAACTCTTAATTTTATTTAATACCGAGACATTTTAAGGGAGAGTGTCAGACAATTTTCTTGTATTTTAAACTTGTTAGCCATTACATTTATTCAACTTGTAATATCAAATTTTTCTCTTCGACAAAGCATAGGTTATATTCTTGGTAAACTGCTTGACATAAATAATAATATAACCTTTGATTAATCTGTCATGCAGAATCTCTGCAAGGGAATCCTTGAAAGTTAACCTATAATTCTCTTGCAATGATTCTGCATGACAAATTAATGAAAGATTCCATTAGTACTTATGTTAAGCAGTGTAGCAAGAATATATCCTATGCTTTGTCAAAGAGAAAATTTTGATAATACTATTTGAATAAATGTAATGGTACAAAAACTGAAAATACAATAAAACTGTCTAAACCCCCCCCCCTTAGAGAAATTACATAACAGCGTTCAACATTCACATATTACCCATTTATTTTAATATCTATGGCTTGCTATTACAGTTTCCGTTTAAATGTTAATAAAAATCTGACTTAAGTAGTAATTTTTTTTTTCTTGTGGTCACGTCTTGTTTTTATTGCAGATAAGTTCATTTGAATTTAATGAATGAAATACACAGCGTGTTTCCCGCCTCCTGGCAAGGTCACAGTGTGTACGAGCGAAGGCCGGGGTGAAGGTTGGAATTGGACCGGCTGCTCGACTGAGACATGCCTGCCGCCCGCCGAACCCATATCGCTTCTGTGGGAGGCGCGACTTCAGACCCCTCGAACAACGCGGTCATCATTCCAGTTTAATAAGAAATAATATTAATTAAACCTTGCACCACACATTTCAAACATTAAATCCACTGCTTCATTATCATTTTTTGGTTCTGTTATTGAGGTCAGCGTGTGCTGAAATAACTATTTCCAGCTTGAGACCAAGAGAAAATGGGCTTTGTTGTGGTAAGTGACGTGTCAATGTTATCCAGGTAACACTGCAGCAATGCATACAAAACTTAGTAAACAGTTTACCTTGCATTTAATTTCTATTGTGACCTGAAAGCACACCCCACGTTGGGCGCCAACATTTTATGTAATAAAAATCTTACTGAAGTTGGGCTCAGTAAAAATTTAACGTAAGGTAAACTGATAGGTTTATATTATTAAGTTCATGTGCGCATCTAATACTACAGTGCTATCTAAACGACATTTAACACATCACTTACCACAATAAAACTCATTTTATCCTGGACTCAAGCTGGAAATAGTTATTTTTGCACAACCTGAGTACAATTACTAAACCAAAAATTAAAATAAAGCAGCGGATTTAATTTATTTAATTTTTGGAAAACATTATGAAAGGTGTAATATTACCTCTTATTAAATTTGAATTTATTTATCATCTGGAAATAAAAACAAGATGTGACCACCAAGATAAAATAAATAATTTAGTTTCTCTTGTATCACCTGAAAACAAAGAATTCTTTTATGAGATTTCACCGGACTAAAATACTGTGTGTAGGCTCTCTCTCTCTCTCTCTCTCTCTCTCTCTCTCTCTCTCATATATATAGTCTAGAATTGGCCACAGGTAGGAGTATAGTTTACTGTACATTAATTTTTAATTTATTCCGTATAAAACCGCCCAAAGCGGACACGCTAAGAGACGCCATTTAGCTCGGGGAATTACTGTGCAAGTGCATACATAGTTATATGTACACAACGATGAGACGAAACAAAACACAGTGGTGTATCAGACACGAACAGAAAACCAACACGCGACACAACAATGAGACAAAGCAAAACTGTAGTTTTCCAAACAAAAGCTATAGGTACACATATGTAAGTAGTCATGGCCCCACGGGGATAGCATACGGTCGGAATGATTGCGAGGGGGTAAAGACAAGAGGGGGAGAGGTAGTCAGCTATACTCTGTCCATTCCAAGATTGCAGCATGTGTCACTCCGCCTGTTCGCGCGCTTGAACGGCATTGGCTGTGCAACAAACCGTCGCACCCAAAGATGTTAGAAGGGTCCAGATGGAGTATGTCGCCGGGAATTGTACCCAAACAGGCGCTTGGCGTGGCTGGTATCAATATGGCCGAGTATTTTAAAAATTGAGGGAATATTAGTTAGGAGGTGTGTAAACAGGGCTAAAATATAGAGTTTTCAACATAAAACATCAATTAAAGAGCATAATAGGCTAAATTAATTTACCATAGCAAATACCAGTCTGATGTGTACTTTTGAGGTTAAAGCAGTATGGCAGCTGGCTAATTTGGTGGCTACCTCCCCCCCCTTTTTTTTTGCCGGCAATCCTCTCGCCATCATTTCAGACCTTATGCTACCCCCGTGGTCGCACCACCTCCGCGTGTCTCGCGAGCTGTCGACTGGCGACAAGTGGAGAAACGGAATCGCGCCTCGCTGTGGAGGAAATAGAATCACAACGGACGTAGGCGTCCTCGCGTAAGTCGTAGTTAATCCATTCCATGCACATGTAGTATTTCATGCGCACATAGTGATATTATATTACAGAGGATTTAAAAAACGCACTGAACGATTAAATCACCTATCCCGAACTAAAACACAGCAATTTAGCATAGGACCTATTTCCTGCCGCAACGACACTGTTAACTAACCAGCCAACCTATGATCGAGATCTCACCTGTGACTGTTGTTTATTTCTGCTACAACCTTGGATTGGAAACAGTCCAGCCGCGATACTGCCTTAACCTCAAAAGTACACATCAGACTGATGTTTTTTTAAACGTATGATTATTAATTGATGTTTTAGGTTGAAAACTATATTTGAGCCCTGTTTGCACACATCATAATTAACGTTTCCTAATTTTTTTAATTTGCGGCCACATTGTTCACTGCCACGTCAAGCGTTTGTTTGGTTACACTCCTGGCAACATGCTCCATCTGGACCCTTCTAACATCTCTGCATGGCCCCAATTGTGGCCATGGCGCACGCCTCCTTGCATGAAATTCCTAACTTGTAGACGTACGTATGGGGCTCAGCCCTGTGACGCACTCCGGTGCCGTTCCTCCCCCAGACCTCCTCCATAACACAGTAGATTAGGGTAGGTTAGGGAAAAAAATTCGCTGTTAAACGCCGCGCTGTTGTTGTCTTTGTGTCGATTAAGAAATACTTAGTTGCAGTATAATTTAATTTCATTAAATTAGATGTATACCTACGCTATTTCGTTACACGTTTGTTAACCTCGGCTGGAGCCGACTATATTATACATACATATATATATATATATATATATATATATATATTAGTACTAACAAATTTAATATTACTATTTTCTTTTTGGTGAATTTTTTCAGAGTATATATATATATTTTAAATTCGGTGTTGTTGTTTTTTTTTTTTTGTTAAAAAGAGTTCTATTTCTTGATTCTTACGGAGTTGCGGTGCCTACCTTCCACATCCGTGCTGTTTGTTGTTAAGGAGTTCTGTTGTGCCTTGTCAGACCAAGTCAGTCCAGAAAGTCCTTGACAATTGTTAGGTACCTACCAATATCTTAATCACTATACAATTCCTATTCGATTTTAAGGAGTTCCCTGGTGTATCTTCGAAATCCAAGGTCGAATGCCGATGGAATTAAAATGGGAACCCTTGGAAATATCATCTTTCCAACAACAAAAAATTTCAAATCGGTTTATAAATTACCGAGCTCTAAAGTAACAAACATTAAAAAAATACAACCGAATTTATAACCTCGTCCTTTTTTTTGAAGTCTGTAAAAAGTATCGTTTTCATACCTGAGCCAGCTTTTCGGAGGGTTTTTGCTTTCGCTAAGCACTTCCTGCTCAAATTTTTCCATAAATATATTCGCCATGAATGGTTAAAGTGAAGAACTAATTCCATGTCATCTGTTGTTTGTATAAAATGGCCTTCAACCGGAAATATGTTGTGGTGACAGAAGAATCATCATTTCCATGATGGATGGAATCGGTATGATCGTTCTGTCCCTTGCAGAGCCCGAGAACACGCGACCACTAAGGTCTATAATGGCTTACTCATCGCTTGTGTTACCGCCTCTACAGCAGCACTTACACGGTGCGAGATTCAATCGTGTATAGTCACACGACAACCACTCAACGACTTATTTTATACCGAACAAGTTGCGGGACTCCACGCCAAAAATAGGCTATGTTCTATTTTCTGGTATCGTATGTGATGTATCCACATTAGAAATTCCGGTACGAAACTTAGGCTATATCCGAATTCTCTTAAAGTACACACATTACCGTACTTGGCACCACAAGTGACGTCACCAAGTATATACTAGCATTGTCCGAATTCTCAGTATATTACACACAGGTTCTACATACACGTGGCAAATACGCGAACTTGTTTACTTGTTTAGTGTTTCAGCATACTAGCTTCGGCAGCCATATTGGTTTAATCTGATTACGATGTTTTGTAAAGGTTATGAGTTACTCCAGATGAAAAATTAGTACGTAAGTATTTTAGAAATGTATTTCAGCTAAATAAATTAACGACATCAATTTCTCATTGTGCCCTGTAATAAATAAATATGTAAGTAAATTAGTATTATTAACACTGTCAAGCTATTATATTATTTTCTTTCCTGTTTCTATCAGATCAAAACTGGAAAGTTTTCATAATTTTGTTTTATTTTATTTACTACTCCGTAAATTTTTTAAAATATAATAGCCTGATCGTATTTCTCTTTAGATTATTCTTTATTTTCTGTAGTTACTGATACTGCCACCGGTTAGTATGGGAAGGCGTTGACCTGCCCAAACAATCTCGACAAGTACGTATCAAGTGATTAGTAAGCGTATGTGCGTAATTTGCGAATATATATTATTTGGATACACACTCA